>AWOL01S0005004.1:14560-108094 GCA_000715115.1 Nicotiana otophora
TATATGTATATGTATATGTATATGTATATGTATATGATGCGCACGTAATCGATTAATTAGTATTGATAACAAAGATAAAGGTTTTACTTGCACCAGCCTTTCTATCATGGAATGGCGTTAAATTGCTTTTTAAAATTTTGAAAAAGAAAATTGAGTTTGTAAGCTATTTTTGTTGTAGTGTCCTTGTTCCAATATCAGTTTGACATTTTCAGATTTTTTGTTTCTCCCAAAGTATTGACACTTTTTGTTGGCCTAAGCGAATTTTTCTTTTTATGATTGATAAAGGAACTCAAGCATGAATCGGGTCCATACACAGTGTAAACAGACACAGGCAGATTCGAGCACAATGGATGCACGTGAAAGAGATAAGCTTAAGTGGTTATGTCTGATATCTCCTGAACGATAAGGTTGCATAAGTGATAAGGAGAAGGACTCCTTACTCGAAGAGAACTCTATCCTAGATAAGGGATGAGTTAGAAGTTGAAGATAACTAGAACTCTTCCACCAAGAAAGATTATAGCATTAGAACTCTAGTTATTTTCTATTCTACTAACTCTATATATTTCAGGATGTTCTCATTTTACAGGTACGCACAAACGCTGAAGCTAAACGTGAGTTGAGAGCAAAATAGCAAGGCATTTTGCAAGCAATTCCTGTGTGATTCAAGTGTGCGAACCTGAAGCTATATGAACCAGATAAAAGAACTAGTTCCAAGTGTCGGTATTTTATTCTAGTTTTATTGTAGTAGGGCTTTTGAGTTGTACATTTCAGCTTTCTTTAGAAGCATTGTACTAGGTACTCTAAGTGTAGTATTCAAGTTAGAGTTAACTTAAAATTATCGTAACAGTCTGAGGCCGGTTGCCACAAAGAGTTAAAGGTAATCCTTAGGTTTACAAAGAGTTTTATAGCTGCTATTTATGGCTCAGTGATTTAGTGAAGTATTGGGAAAAACCCTACTGGGTAGTAGGTTGTAGTGTTTTCACCTTTTGAGCAGGTGTTTTCCACATAAAAGTACTCGTGCTCTTTACTTTTTGCATTTATTATTTTGCAATAGTAGTATAAGGAACACATAAAAGGATCAGTTTCTTCTATAATCCGTGCACGCGAAAAATTTGGACACCACATAATCCTTCTCCTCTCCCTCCCTCCCCCTACTTGTGTGGTATTGAAGTATAAAACATCAATTGGTATCAGAGCAGGTTATCCTTGATCATGCTAACACCTTAGGAGAAGATCAAGATGAGGGCACCACCTGAAAATTGGGAAGGGCAATCCACTGCTAGGCCACCACTCTTTAATGGCCAGTACTACTCTTGGTGGAAGAATAGAATGATAGATCACATTCAAGAAGAAGACTAGAAGCTATGGAACATTGTCACTGATGGTCCACTGGCAACCTTGAAGAAAAATTCTAAAGGAGTAGATGTGCCAAAAATAGGAGCGGATTGCAATGCTGAGGACTTGAAGAAGTGGGAGAAGAATGCTAAAGACAAGAAATGACTTGTTTGTAGGCTTGGTCCAGATGAGTACAACAGAATCCAAGGATGTTCCACTACTAAGCAAATTTGGGACACACTGCAAGTGGCCCATGAAGGAACGACTCGGGTTAAGAGATCTAGAGGAACTCTACTATATTCTCAGTATGAGAACTTCGTTATGAAGGACGGGGAGACCATTTAGGAGATGTACACAAGGTTCACAACATTGACAAATGAACTAAAATCTCTTGGAAGGATTATCCCTGAAGAAGATAGGGTTGAGAAGATACTTACTAGGGTCCTGCTAATCACTTGGGAAAGCAATATCACTTCCATCCAGGAGTGAAAGAACATTTCCACTCTCCCACTAGATGAATTGATTGGTAATCTCACTTCCTATGAACTTAGGTGATAAACCATGAAAATGGATGTACCTAATAAGGAATCACTGAAGGTTCTGATCTAGAATATAATGAAATGGCTATGATCACCAAAGACTTCAAGAAGTACCTGAGGAAAGGAAAGGGTTCTTCAAGAAGTGGAAGGTACAATATGGCAAAGGCTCATGAGAAGCAAACCAATGAAACTGAAAGTGAAAATAGTGTGTTGAAAAACCAGGTTCATGCACTTGACACAACTGTCATAGAACTTAGATCTGAAAATCTAAAATTGAAATTAGGAACATGTAAAAGACAGTTGATCACACACAACTCACTTTAGAAAATAATGTAGGAAAAATGAAAGATGAGTTGTATGAGAGGGATGAACAGGTAAGAGTGCTGAAGGAGGATCTGAACAAGGTCAAGCATGAGCTAGACAGAACTTATAAATGGAACAGGTCCTCCGATACACTTTCATGGCTACAAGAACATCATAGTAACAACAGAAGAGGACTTGGGTTTGGGAACTCTGCACCTAAGTGGGATCCCAAAAGTAAGTACCTCACTCCCTGAGAACAATATTTGCATACATTGTGGTAACACTGGTCACTATAAGAGTGAATGCACTGCAAAAGAGAAGGCAGATCAAAAGAACAAAAGTTTGTTCTAGGGAAAAATAGGCTGCCAAGTTGGGCTAAAAGAATATGATTTATCCTTTTGCCTATAGAAAGGGACCCAAACTTGTTTGGGTTTCTAAGACTAACCCCTGATTTCCTTTTCAGGTCCAAGTGAAAGGGAGCAACCAATTATGGTACATGGATAGTGGTTGTTTAAAGCACATGACAGGAAGCAAGAACCAGTTCCTTTCACTTGAGGATCTTAAGGGAGGTAATGTCTCATTTAGAAATAGAAAGAAATGTGAGATCATTGGGGTTGGAAAGGTTGGTAAGTCTGATTCTCACTCTCTTGAGAATGTATACTTGATAGATGGACTGAAGTACAGTCTAATAAGTGTATCACAATTGTGTGATAGAGGTAACATGATAGCCTTAACCTCTACAAAATGCTTTGTGATTAATCTTACCACTGACAAGATAGTTTTGCAGGAAAAAAGAGTGAACAACATATATGTTTTAGACCTGTCCACACTTTCAGATAATGAACTCTCTTGCGTAAGTGTGTTGGATAATAATCCCCTCATTTGGAATAAGAGACTTAGGCATGCCAGTCTAAGTCAACTCAACAAACTAGTCTCCAAGGACTTGGTGATAGGGCTGCCTAACATTAAGTTCAAGGAATATAAAGATTGTGAGGCTTGTGCAAGGGGGAAGCAGGTAAGATCCTCTTTCAAAAGCAAGAAAATGGTAAGCACTACTAGGACGATGTAACTGGTCCATATTGATCTATATGGACCAATGAGAACATTGAGCAGATGTGGTAAGAGATATATTATGGTGTTTATTGATGATTACTCTAGGTTTACTTGGACGTTGTTTTTAACATCTAAAGATGAAACATTCGACATGTTCACTTCTTTTGTTAGAAAAACTCAGAAACAACTAGGTAATCAACTTGCATGAATTAGGTCTGATCATGATACTGAATTTGAGAATGCTAAATTTGCTGAATTTTGTGATGAGCATGGCATAAATCATAATTTTTCTACTCCTAGGACTCTACAACAAAATGGAGTAGTTGAAAGAAAGAACAGGACATTGGAAGAAATGGCTAGGTCTATGATTCTTTTTAGTAAACTGCCCCATAGCTTCTGGGCAAAAGCTGTGAACACTGATTGCTATATCATAAATAGCTGCATGACTAGACCTCTTATTGAGAAAACTCCCTATGAGTTACTTAAAGAGAGAAAATCAAATATATCCCATCTTAGGACATTTGGATATAAGTGCTTTGTGCACAATAATGGCAAAGACTCCCTAGGTAAGTTTGATCCCAGAAGTATTCTTGGATATTCTTCACATAGTAAAGCTAATAAGATTTATAAAAAAAACTATGTGTCTAGAAGAAAGTATACATGTGGTTTTTGATGAAACTAACATTCTTTTTGAGAGGTAGGAACGGGATGATGAAGCAATTGGGCTGGTAAGAAACTCAAATGAAACCACAGCCCATACTCAAGCTGCACCAGAAATAGGAACAAGTGATGGAACAGGTCCTTCCACCCAGGGCAACCTGATAGGGGGAACTGAACAAAGAGGAGCTGATCCTCAAACCTTGAGGGAACCTGTCCATGAATATATTCCTCAGCAACAAAACATTGAAGGAACATCTAGGGGAAACCAGCTGGTTGTGAAACCTTACAAGTATCAAAGTTCTCATCCAATTGAGAACATAATCACTGATCCAACCTATGAAATAAAAACCAGATCTTCTTTGAAGAATCTTTGTGCTTTTGATGCTTTTTGTATCTCTTATTGAACCTAAAAATGTTGTTGAGGCTTTGCAGGATGCGGACTGGGTGAATACAATGCAAGATGAACTCAACCAATTTGATAGAAGTCAAGTTTGGCATCTCGTACCAAGACCTAAGGACAGATCAGTAATTGGCATAAATGGGTCCTCAGAAACAAACTTGACGAAGATGGAACAGTTATAAGGAACAAGGCAAGATTGGTGGTTAAAGGATATAGTCAAGATAAGGTCATAGACTATGATGGGACCTTTACTCCAGTTGCAAGATTGGAAGCAATTAGACTCCTTATAGCCTTTGCTTCTTACATGAAATTCACTCTCCATCAGATGGATGTTAAGAGTGCCTTCCTCAATGGCTATCTAAAGGAAGAAGTGTTTGTCAAGTAACCTCTGGGCTTTGAAAGCAAGGAATGTCTTAATCATGTGAAAGAGTTGCTTAAAAGGTTTAAAATTGAAGACTCCAAACAAATTGACACTCCTATAGCAACAACCACAAAATTGGATATTGATGAACCTGGTTCATTTGTTGATCAGAAGTTGTATAGGGGTATGATTGGCTCTTTGTTATATATCACTGCTAGTAGACCTGACATTGTTTTCAGTGTAGGCCTTTGTGCTAGATTTCAGGCAAATCCAAAAGAGTCTCACTTGACTGATGTCAAGAGGATCTTGAGATACCTAAAAGGTACCACTGACCTTTGTCTATGGTATCCAAAAGGTAGTAATTTCAACTTAGTGGGATATGTTGATGCTGATTATGTAGGTTTTCTTGTGGATAGAAAGAAAACCTCAGGTATGACACACTTTCTTGGCTCATGTCTTGTGTTTTGGGCCACCAAAAAGAAAAGTTTTGTGGCCTTGTCTACTACTGAAGCTGAGTATGTTGTTGTTGCCTAATGTTGTGCTCAATTATTGTGGATTAAACATCAATTAATGGACATTGAAATTGATGTAGGTTGTATCCCCATCTTTTGTGATAACACCAGTGCAATTAGTATGAAAGAACCCGGTTCATCACAAAAGAACTAAGCACAGAGATGATAGGCATCACTTTTTGAGGGAAAACTATGCAAAAGATTTGATCACTATGGAATTTTGTGTTACTAACAAGAAAATAGTTGGCATCTTCACAAAAACCTTAAGTAGAGATCACTTTGAAAAGAACATGTTAGAATTAGGGATGATTAAGATCACCTAAAAGGAACCAATTCTAACTCAAAAATTGGTTAGACAATTTGTGAATTTTGTACATAATTAAATTAGATTTTTCTCAGTCTCATACTTTCACTAGTACACTCTTGTGACATGTTCTAAAATGTCTCATTAATCTCTAATGATATTATCTTTATTTTCTTGAAAATCCAGACTTATACAAGAGAACTGTATTACATGGTATGTACTCTCCACTTAGAATATTTTAAAATAATTGTATTTGGATCATGATCAAAAGGAGAGTCCCATTTAATCCTAACTTCTCTCAAGCTTATCCGTTTCAAAAAGAACCAGTTTCACCTAAGGAGAGTCCACAATGCAATAATTGCCTAGAATCTAAGGAATTCTCTAACGTCTTTTCAAACTGACTCCTAGTTTGATTAAACTCCCAAGCTTCTGAAAAGTTGTCGTTACCCAATTAAACTCTCCCTCCTTAAATTGATTTGGTCGTACCCATTGTTTTCATTCTAGACTCTCCTGTCATAAAAAATTTCTCTCTATCTTTTCTCATATTCTCAACACTCACACTTCGTCTACAACCATCAATGACCAACCTCTATGAAAATCCCTCATCACCACTTAAAGAATCCACACCCACACCTTCAACCACACCCTTAACCACACCTATATCTAAGAAAGGAAGGTTCCAGATGCTTGCTCGCAAAGTAGTCGCTGGAGGAGAACAAATTAAGAAAATTAATGAGCAATTGAGGAAAAGTCAGACACAAGAACCCATAAATCTGAATAATCGTTAAGTTTGCAACTTAGGGGAAAGAAACTATTTCATCTGAAATAGAGCATGTAACTTTTGGTTCTAAAATTGTGTCTGATACAATTTCTTGAGTTGCTGAGAATCTGGAAAATAGATTTGTTTTGGTTATAACTATGGCTGGGGTTGAAACCACCGAATCTGGGAAAAAGGGTGGTAAAGATAAAAACAAAAAATAAAAAAAGAGTGAGGGTGCTCAAGGTGTTGTGAGGGAAAATGGAAAAGAAGGAGTGGTTGAATCTTCACCTACTCCTGTTAAACTGACTGAGGAGACTAGAGCTATGGTGTTGTGGAGTGAGGATGCTGCAAAGGAGAAAGAAAATTTGAGAGAAGAAAGGGGCAGTGGGTCTGGAGATGCAAGTGCTGTGGAGGGGCTGGTAAGGTTGAGGAAGAGGTTCCAAGAACCTATTCCATCGGTGCAGGAACCCCTCGAAGACCTAGTGAAACGAGTGTTTGAAAGCTATAATCCAAAAAAGAAGAAGAGTTTAGGAGTTAAAATCCCTGAAACTGCTAGGGAAAACAAGAAGATAAAGGTTTCCTCTTCTATCTCTGTAGAGACTCCTTCTACAAAAGGAAGAGCTACAAGGAGTCAAAAGAAGCAGAGTGATGTTGAACTGGAAAAAGCCCTAGAAGAGAGTAAAAGAAAAGCTGCTGCAAAGGGAAAGAAGAAAGTAAGTGAGCATGCTGAGGCAGTTGGCATTGAAGAGATGGACCTAGTCCTTCGTGATGGAGGCAAGGCAGATGAGGTGGAGGTTGTAACTCCAAAGACAAAGAAATGAAAGACTTTTAAGAAGAAGTCACATTCAAAGACTGCTGATGCAGAGCCTTCTACCTTGGCAAAAAGAACCAGGTCTGCAAGAAAGTCCAGAAAAGTGCAAATAGTGGAGGAAGAGGAAAGTGAAGAAGAAGAGGAATCTGATGAAGAACAGGACAAGTTGGTCAAGTTTGGGAAAAGAACCATCTTGAAGGGTAGACTCCTCAGGGACTTGGAGGAGGAAGACATGGTGATGCTGCTGGAAAAACTACAACTGTAGGGTTGGAAAGACGCGGTCCTTCAGATGGATGGAAAGCTTGCCAGAACTAAGATTGTGGAGTTCATGGCAAATTGTGAAATCAAAAAATGGTAGAGTCACCAGTGTGGTGAAGGGGGTGACTGTGAGGTTTGATCACAAGGAATTGGGAGTGATTCCGAGAGTACTTGTTGAAGGGTACAATGATTACAAAAAGTTAAAATGGCCAAACCTAGAAAACCTTCCCACCTCACTTGCCACTACAAGGAAGTTTGTTGACAATGAGGAAGAGCTTCAGCCCAAGGCTGTTTGCAAAAATGAGATGAGGCCTGCCCACAAAGTGCTGTTTGAATTTCTTAACAAGGTCGCGTTGCCCGGACAGGAAAGAAGGCACATTGCCACCTTCGTAGACCTGGTCCTTGTGGAATACTTGGATAGTGGGAGGCAGATCAATTGGCCCGGGTTTATCATCCAGCTTCTTGATAGGGTTCTAACCGGCACCAAAACTTATGCCATACCCTATGGGTTCATTCTCCCGGTTGTACTTACTCACTTCAAGGTACCCCTCAAGAAATGGAATGTTAGTACAAGCAAAGATCACTTTGGAACCAACACCTTGACTGCATGTGACTATGAAGTCCACACTACTCCCAAAGAACTTGGTTCATCCAAGAAGGTGCCTGTGAACAACAAAGTAAGAGCCTTGGTGCAAGAGAGTGGGGCTAAGGATGCTGAGATTAAGAGGCTGAAGGAGAGGTTGGCTAAAGTAGAAACTGAGAGGGATGCTCTCAGGGTTGAGCTTGCAAAGGAGAAGGAGAAGAATGAAGGCATTCTTCATGATATGTTGAAGCTACTTCAGGATAGAAACCAAGAACCTGGTCCTTCCCAGCCTTGAAACCTTCCTAGCCTTGTTAGACAAACCAGTGAACCGTATGGGATTTTTTGTTGTTCTTTTTGCTCATGATCCAGTACGTTTATTTTGCTTTATGCTTTGTGGATGACTAGTATCAACGATAATCAACTTTTTTGTGCTCTAACTATTTGTTGATGCTTCTTTGATAGCTAATATCATTAGATTGATAAATGATACTTGACTTCATGATCGCATTTGAAGTAGCCCCAGTGGCCATGAGTGATATCTATAAAAATATGGTTATCTGACATAATTATGCAACTTTTAGATGATGTCAAAAGGGGGAAGATAGGTTGTGCTTTTTACTTTAGATTGTGATGTTTATAACCTAATGAACCTGGTCCTTGATGATTTATGACTTTAAAATGGAAAGTATTCTAACATTGTTTTGATGTTGAGCTGAGTTGAAACATGTCTTATGCTTATGAAAAGCACAAAGTTTGTCATCATCAAAAAGGGGGAATTTGTTAACCTAAGTGAAGTTTGTTTTGATGATTGACAAAGGAACTCGACATGAACCAGGTCCATACACAATGTACACAGACACGGGCAGATTTAAGCACAAGGGATGCACGTGAAAGAACAAAAAGGTTGCATAAGTGATAAGGAGAAGTACTCCTTACTCGAAGAGAACTCTATCCTAGATAAGGGAGGAGTTAGAAGTTAAAGATAACTAGAACTCTTCCATTAAGGAAGAGTATAGCATTAGAACTCTAGTTATTTCCTATTCTATTAACTCTATATATTTCAGGATGTTCTCATTTATAAGTACGCACAAATGCTAAAGTTAAACGTGAGTTGAGAGCAAAATAGTAAGGCATTTTGCAAGCAATTCCTGTGTGATTCAAGTGTGCGAACCTGAAGCTACATGAACCAGATAGAAGAACCAGTTCCAAGTATCTGTCTTTTATTCTAGTTTCATTGTACTAGGGCTTTTGAGTTGTACCTTTCAGCTTTCATTAGAAGCATCGTACTAGGTACTCTGAGTGTAGTATTCAAGTTAGAGTTAACTTTAAACTGTTGCAACAGTCTGAGGCTAGTTGCCACAAAGGGTTAGAGGTAATCCTTGGGTATACAAAGAGTTTTGTAAATGCTATTTTTGGCTCAATGATTTAGTGAACTGTTGGAAAAATCCTACTGGGTAGTAGGTCATAGTTTTTTCACCTTTTTAGCCAGGTATTTTTCACGTAAAAATACTTGTGCTCTTTACTTTCTGCATTTATTATTCTACAACAGTAGTATAAGGAACACATAGAAGAACCAGGTCCTTCTATAATCCATGCACGCGAAAAATTGGACACCACACAAATCACCCCTCTTGTGTAGTATTGAAGTATAAAACATCACTTTTTAATAGTCATGTTTTGCTTTACTTTGCTCTTTTAACAAAATGATATGACTTGCTCTATATGCCTTACATTATATCAACACAACTACTCACTAATAGTTTGGTGCTAAAGTACCTTTAATACTTTATGCATGTTTAGCTAAGTGTCAATTTCCTAGTATATTAATATGAGACGTCTATCTTTTCTTAGTAATGTGTTTGGCACCAAACAAATTAAAGAAGAAATGATATCCTATGACTTACAATTTGTGAGAATGTCACGACTCCAAATCCACTAGTCGTGATGGCACCTAACCCAACCCGCTAGGTAAGCCAACTAGTAACTATCCAATTTCAATGATATTAACAAGACAAATAAACGATAGTAATTTACTGAATTTTATACATTTTCCAAGGACTGGTAGTATAAATCATGAGCTTTTAATAATAGAGTTTACAAAGCTGAAATGAAATAAATACATAGTCTGTTTGAAAAGTACATAAACAGAGTTTTATAGATCTAAAGCTACCACGAACAAGGGGCAGCTACAACTGGGACGCAGGTACATCTTCAATCCACCTCCCATTGAACACAGCAACAACAGCAGCCAACATCTGCACGCAAGGTACAGAAGTGTAGTATGAGTACAACCGACCCTATGTACTCAGTAAGTAACACACCTAACCTTAGGTTGAAAGTAGTAACAAGCTAACACAAGGTCAGGTACAATACCAATATTCCACAAAAGTTCATAATATTATAATACATGTAATAAGAGATGTATCTCAGAAGTAAAATACTCAACTCATTCACAGTTGCAGAAAATAGTCACGCTTTTCAAGTATCTTAGTGAAAACCCAAATATTTTACCGAAAATGTCAAAACAATACGAGTAAGTTTGAAAACTGCAATTTTTTCAAATATCCTTTCCACAATAAATAAGATGTTTCATTTTCTTTCTAGATAGCAAGTGTGAAATACCTCTCAATTCCCACATATCAATGTGTGTAAAAAGTCAAGAATGACATGATACCGTACAACACAAGGAAAAGAATGCATTTGTATGCATGTATGTCATGTGTGAATGCCAATGCCATGTATCTCAGAGATGAATCATGTACTCACGCTCTCAGAGTACTCAATCTCACTGTCTCGCATCCTCTCTGACTTTTCTCAATGCTCAGCACACTCAATCACTCAGCGATGTACAATACCCGCTGCGGCGTGCAGCCCGATCCACATATATATAGTCGACTGCGCTCACTGGGGGTGTGCAGACTCCGGAGGGGCTCCTTCAGCCCAAGGGATATATCGCTGCGGTGTGCAGCCTGATCCCAAAACATGTAATCAATATATCGATGCGGCGTGCAACCCGATCCCATAAAATATAATCAATATATCGCTACGGCGTGCAGCCCGATCCCATAAAATATAATCAATATAATAAGCTGCGGCGTGCAGCCCGATCCTAATATGTCACTCTCACTCAGTTCCCAGGCCTCACTCAGTCATCAATCTCTCCAGTCTCACTCACGGGATCACAATGTCATGCAACTAGCCCGACAATAATGATATGATGTATCGATAGATAATATCTTAGAATGAGTTATGGTATGAATGCATGGATATGACTGAGTACGAAATATCAATGAAATCAGTGAGATGACAGTAAGAAACGACCACTTGGGGTCCAAACAGTATCAGCATAATGCCTAAACATAATATCTAGCATGATTGACAGCTTAACTACTTTATCACATAGTGGAAACACGGATATCAGCAAGGTAAGATGACTAAATAATGCCATAGAAGCAACAAAGTCCCAATTCACATGGTGCACGCTCACGCGCCCGTCACCTAGCATGTGCGTCACCTCAATACCAATCACATAACATGTATTGAAGGGTTTCATACCCTCAACACTAAGTTTAGAAGAGCTACTTACCTTGAACGAGCCAATACCAATGCCGAGCAAGCAAACGATGCTCCAAAAATGCCATCACGCGCGTAGCAACCTCCGAACGGCTCAAAACTAGCCAAAAGCAACTCAAATACATCAAATAAAGACCAAGAAAACAATTCCAAATGATAAAGATCGAATCCATAATCCAAATCCAAAACCGGCCAAATATCACACCCAAGACCACGCCTCGGAACCCGATAAAACTCACACAATCCGACAACCCATTTAATTACGAGTCCAGCCATACTAGTTTCACCCAATTCCTACTCCAAATCGATGTTCAAAACTCAAATATTTATATTATGAAACTTTAGGCCAAAACCTCCAATTTCCTCTTTAAAATTCATCAACCAAAAGCTAAAATCGAAGATAGAATCATGAAATATAACCAAAACCGAGTATACAACACTTACCCTAATTCATACGGTGAAACTTGCTTCAAGAATTACCTCAATCCAAGCTCCATAGCTCCAAAAAATGTAAAAATGGCCGAAACCCTCGAAATAGAGTACTTTATAATCTACCCAGGCCTCCTCTTTCGAGAACGCGAAACATCCATCGCTTTCGCGATGAATAAAAACTCACACTGCCACAAAAGACTCTGCGCGTTCATGATACACGCCACGCAAACACGATGAACACTACTGCCAAAGCTTCACGAACGCGACTAACCTTACGCGATCGCATAGAAGAACGCTCAGATTCCCAGCTAGCAGCCTCAACACTACGCGAATGCGATCCTCCATACGCAAACGCGAAGAGTACTTGCCCCAACTCTATGCAAACGCAGGACATACTTCGCAATCGCGAAGAACAATTTGCTTCAGCCATTAAAATACACTATGCGTTCGCGACACTTGCCACGCGAATGCGATGAAGGACTGAGACACCAGGAATTAGCAGGACACAACAGTGTAAACATGAAGGAAAATGATCCGAAATCAATCTGAAACACGCCCGAGCCCCTCGGGACCACGTCCAAACATACCAACAAGTTCCCTAACATAATACGGACCTACTCGAGGCCTCAAAACACACATAACAACATCGAAACGATGAACCACACCTCAATTCGAAATCAATGAACTTTGAAACTTTAAGCTTTCACAACCGATGCCGAAACCTATTAAATCACGTCCGATTGTCCTCAAATTTTACACACAAGTCACATTTGACATTATGGACCTGTTCCACTCTAGTCAAACTTTCTAAAATTCCAACTTTTCGCCATTTAAAGCCTAATTCTACTACGGATCTCTAAATCACAATCCGAATGCGCTCCTAAGTCCAAAATCACCCAACGGAGCTAACAGAACCATCAAAAATCCAATTCGAGGTCAGCTACTAAAAAGTCAAACTTGGTCAACTCTTTCAAATTTAAAGCTTCTAGCTGAGAATCATTCTTCCAAATCAAATTCCGAATAGCCTAAAAATCAAAACCGACAATTCACATAAGTCATAATACGTCATACAGAGCTACTCATTCCCTCAAACAACCGAGCGAAGTGTAAATTCTCAAAACGACCGGTCGGGTCATTACATCCTCCCCCACTTAAACATACGTTCGTCCTCGAACATGCCAAGAGTTGTTCCAAAAACCATCAAATCACCGTGTAACCTTACCATGCACATATCCGGGGGTGATCTCACGTAACCCTATCCCATATAGGCCCAACAACACAACATAACTGTAGTTTCTTAATTCAACCTAGCCCATAAACCTTAAAATCCAATTTCCAACATCTACAATTTCTATAAGATCAGAATCTCGCATCTACACACTGTATAAGTCTGAACAAGCTGTATCAAGCCTTCACCATAACCCAAGATATAATCACATGATGTACCACATAACTCAAATACTCATAGCGATAATTTCAAATCACAATACCTGCACAAAACAACCCATTACCGGTAATAGACCTCATATCAAATAAAGCCTCGTTCTAAAACCTTCGTACACTACCGATGATGAAAGAAACATGCAGAATTCATAACGATTCAGCAGATCAACATGTCATGGAGTTCCCTCTCATTCTACAAGAACTATAACCAATTTCTAAGCCGACTTTCGATATTATCCTTCCAAATATACCACAATCAAATCCGATAGCATCCATTCTAGGTTCAATGGCATTATCTCATCCAACACGACCACTCTAGTGACATGACACATCAATACAATCTAAAGCCACAACCCGTGCAATCCGTGCACTAAATAGCAACATTCCAAATGTACTCAATCATGGAAAATGACTCAAACGAGAGAACCGTCCCGCAAGCTCAACAAGTACCACCACAACGAAATGCTTAAACCCATCACATACCATATAACCATAACACACGAATCTAACACAAAGGATCATATTTCTACATAACTTTGCTGCAATGCACGACCCTATCCAAATACTGGTCCATATGAAATACCTCAAGCCACCCTGCTAAAAATCAATAACCATGCGCAATTCGACATCAAGTAATCAAAGTGCATTACCATAACCACGGAGAAGCAAATGACACAATTCCACACAAAACCCAAAAGAACATAACCAATACGCCATCAACCAAGCAATACCCAATACTCTTCTCGCTCAAATTCCGGTATAAGGCCATAATAGAACCACACCATGTGTGCATACAGCCAACGAATCACAACCCCTCGTAGCATAGTAGGGTAACTCACAGAACCTATCAGAACACGAATAAGCTCAACACCAACTGAATGGTACATCCCTCAACAATAGCAGTATGGAGCCAACCAATCCGACTTGGTGTAGAATACACATCCTAATTGGGCCTACCAATGGACCCCCAAATCAACACCGAGCACCCACAATTAGATAAATAAACATCCGAAAGCCCATAATGACTGAATCATAACACATACTATCATATGGGTAGCTTCGGCCATGACTTCACAGTCTACAACCATGAAACGATCCGCTCCTGAGAACTCCCAGTCTCCAAATCCATAGAACACACGAATCAACATAGCTTATCCCAACTCCACCGCTAGAATGTCTAACACATCTCTCATACACGATCATCCTACGAGGAATACTTCTAAAATTCTTCTGTTCCATATAGCAAAATTTGAATATCAACAGTCGATCAACCAGGAGAGTGCCGCAGTACCAGTGAAGTATCCGTACATCAAAACACATTGCCCCTTCTGAAATGTATACTCTCATCAAGCCATATAAAATAGTAATATCATTTATTTAGTCACCTAAAACCGTCCATGCTGCCTACGAATTTTATGACCTTCCCTTCCAAAACAGAACTGTGATCCCGCTCATGTAAATCTCAATCCCACACAACACACCGTATATACCATGCCATCCTAAGAAAAGTACGAGAACTTCATAGTCTATTCCGAGTCACAAGTAGAATACATACCCGTTCAGTCAGAAACCTTCCATTTGATCTCACCCAGAAGAAAATCACTATACACCACATGCTCCTCACGCCAGTAGGAAATATACCCCTCGAACCTTAGTAAAACCCATTGAGAACTCTTCGAACCCATTTTCACATAACCAAGCTATCAGAACCGAATCTCTCTAACTCAAACCAGCCACACAGGTTTCCAAAACCCAAGAGCATTGCCACGAAACACCTGTAGAGACTAGCCACGTCGTAAGTACCCCAAGAACCGATTATATCCATTATTATGCTAACCTAACCTACTACCAAGTTATCCTATTTCTCCAAGTCCTTTCCAAATTACCTTCAAATTGATACTTCTCCTTGCTAGAACACCACGATCCTTAACTAAAATTCACCACACAAGAGACCCTAGTATAAAACCACAACGCCCTAAGGCCCATAAGCCGCTGACTTCCCTCTTAAGCACCCCGAAGCACCACAATCGAGACACCCACTCTAAAGAGATCTTATGTGAACCTAAAACTGTTTCTTTCACCTTCTTGATACTGAAATGCATAATTCCCAATGATATAAAAAAATGCCACAAGTTTCGACACCGTCCAATGCAAATATAAGATCTTAGCCATATACTAATTCGAAATTCCCAATTGCTACATATAATTCTTGAATCCATTAGAAACATTCTCGAGAGTCATCCACTCTGCTCAAATCTTAATTTAACAGCCCCAAACGGGCCAAACGGCTGGTGCCCCATTGGCACGACGACACCCAAAACAGTAACCCTACTTTAACGCGACTAAGCAAATTCCTACTCCATGCACACTACATCTTTCATGACTAACCACTCAATCATTCCATGATCCCCATATACCCATAGAGTGTAGTACACCACATATCCAGAAATTAGTTTACTCGAGTCATCCTCAATCTCAACCGCTGCAGTCATAGCTGATTCACCAGTATACCTCAAACAGAAACCAATACAACACATAATCATGCAATCAACTCGTCGATAGCAGACTCCCCCACTTGGCTCAAAACTATAGATCAAAACACACAATAACTCTTAATGCCTATACTCTATTACTACCATAATACTGCGGTGAGATTCGACTAAGCCCTTCATCAGCTCATGCAACACAAACCATCTAGTACCTCAAATCGTCTGCAAATCTCACATTCATCCTCGTGATAGTCAGGTCAATTGTTACAACCGATCCAAACTCAAATCGCACAAATATACCCCGTTGGTAGAAAAGAAAGCCTCCACACAATATTATAAAAATCACACATCCGTAGATTACCTCGCAGGTTATAACCCACATGCTTAGCCTCAAACTGACATCTCTTGATATTATTTTATAGCCACAACTACTAGGCAATCATTTAATTCCCTCGGCTAGACCACGACAATAAGACATAAGAACCTATTTCGTTCCAGCATTAATCAACCGAAAGGATCCTTCAATGCACTCATACTCGAGACTGTACGTCACATCAAAACAAAAATCAAGCACCCAATGGCCCCTCCATTACATTTCAAGGAAATACTTCTCGTCGCATTCGAACAATCTGAACACATCTCGCAGTCACACCATACTCACCACTTAGTCATCCAATCACAAATTCCACTAATAAGACACCAACGGACATATAAGTTCCAAAAGCACGTGCTCACTCAATCCAAATCTCTGTGCTTAGGCTATCGTCAAAACCTGACCTCAAGTCCTCTAGACTGGCCCATCGTCAGCATGCCAAAAATCACATCTCGCACCTCAACCATGGAATCACAAACCCTCATTCCACAGCTGATACCGAGTGCTCATGTGTGCATACGAATACGTGAATAGAATTCAAAGAGTTACACTTTAAGCTGAATCAATATCAAACGATAAAGAAAGAAATATGGGAAATTATCCTAAATGTCCTATAACCTCTCGAAGATTGGTATGGACGTCATCATACCGATCCGCAAGACTCTACTAGACGCTTGCTCGTGACTTATAGAACCTATGAACCTAGAGCTCTGATACCAACTTGTCACGACCCCAAATCGACTAGTCGTGATGCCACCTAACCTAACCCGCTAGGTGAGCCAACTAGTAACTATCCAATTTCAATGATATTAACAAGACAAATAAATGATAGTAATTTACTGAATTTTATACATTTTCCAAGTGCTGGTAATATAAATCATGAGCTTCCAAGAATAGAGTTTACAAAGCTGAAATGAAATAAATACATAGTATGTTTGAAAAGTACATAAACAGAGTTTTATAGATCTAAAGCTACCAAGAACAAGGGGCAGCTACAACCGGGACATAAGTACATCTTCAAACCAGCTCCCATCGAACACAACAACAACAACAACAACCAACCTTTCCACTCAAGGTGTAGAAGTGTAGTATGAGTACAACCGACCCCATGTACTTAGTAAGTAACTCACCTAACCTTAAGTTGAAAGTAGTAACGAGATAACACAAGGTCGGGTACAATACCAATGTTCCACAACAGTTCATAACATCATAATACAGGTAATAAGAGATGTATCTCAGAAGTAAAATACTCAGCTCGTTCACAGTTCCAGAAAATAGTCATGCAGTTCAAGTATCTTAGTGAAAACCCAAACTTTTTACCGAAAATGTCAAACAAATACGAGTAAGTTTGAAAACTGTAATTTTTCCAAATATCCTTTCCACAATAAATAAGATATTTCATTTTCTTTCCAGATAGCAAGTGTGAAATACCTCTCCATGCTCACATATCAATGTGTGTAAAGAGTCATGAATGGTGTGATACCGTACAACACGAGGAAAAACAATGCGTCTCTATGCATGTATGTCATGTGTGCATGCCAATGCCATGTATCTCAAAGATGAATCATGTACTCACACTCTCAGAGTACTCAATCTCATTGTCTCGCATCCTCTTTCACTATGCTCAATGCTCAGCACACTCAATCACTCAGCGATGTACAATACTCGCTGCGGTGTGCAGTCCGATCCACATATATATAGTCGACTGCGATCACTAGGGGTGTGCAGACTCCGGAAGGGCTCCTTCAGCCCAAGCACTATATCGTTGCGGCGTACAGCCTGATCCCAAAAATGTAATCAATATATCATTGTGGAGTTCAGCCCGATCCCATAAAATATGATCAATATATCGTTGCGGCATGCAGCCCGATCCCATAAAATATAATCAATATAATATGATGCGGCGTGCTGCCCGATCTCAATATGTCACTCTCACTCAGGTCCTCGGCCTCACTCAGTCATTAATCTCTCCAGTCTCACTCACAGGCTCACAATGTCATGAAACTAGCCCAACAACAATGATATGATGTATCAATGGATAATATCTGAGACTAAGTTATGGTATGAATGCATAGATATGACTGAGTACGAAATATCTATAAAATCAGTGAGATGACAGTATGAAACGACCACTAGGGTTCCAAACAGTATCAGCATAATGCCTAAACATGATATCTAGCATGATTGACAACTTAACTAGTTTATCACATGGTGGAAACACGGATATCAACAAAGTAGGACGACTAAATAGTGCCATAGAAGCAACAGAGTCCCAATTCACATGGTGCACGTCCATCACCTAGCATGTGTGTCACCTCAATACCAATCACATAACACGTATTGAAGGGTTTCATACCCTCAGCACTAAGTTTAGAAGAGTTACTTACCTTGAACGAGCCAATACCAATGCCGAGCAAGCCAAGCAATACTCCAAAGATGCCATCACGCATGTAGCGACCTCCAGACGACTCAAAACTAGCCAAAAGCAACTCAAATACATCAAATAAAGCCCAAGGAAACAATTCCAAATGATAAAGATCGAATCCATAATCAAAATCCAAAACTGGACAAAAATCACACCCGAGACCATGCCTCGGAACCCGATAAAACTCACAAAATCCGACAACCCATTCAATTATGAGTCCAACCATACTAGTTTCACTCAATTCCGACTCCAAATCAATGTTCAAAACTCAAACATTTATATTATGAAACTTTAGGCCAAAACCTCTAATTTTCTCTTTACAATTCATCAACCAAAAGCTAAAATCGAAGATAGATTCATGGAATATAACCAAAACCGAGTATAGAACACTTACCCCAATTCATACAGTGATAATTGTTTCAAGAATCACTTCAATCCAAGCTCCATAACTCCAAAAAATGTAAAAATGGTCGAAACCCTCGAAATTGAGTAGTTTATAATATGCGAGGCCTCCTCTTTCGCGAATGCGAGAAATCCATCGCGTTCGCGATGAATAAAGCTCACACTTCCACAAAAGACTCTATGCGTTCGCGATACACCCCACACGAATGCGATGAACATTGCTGCTAAAGCTTCGCGAACGCGACTAACCTTACGCGGTCGCATAGAAGAACGCTCAAATTTCCAGCTGCCAACCTCAACACTACACGAACGCGATCCTCCATACGCGAACGCGAAGAGGACTTGCCGCACTCTACGCGAACGCGAGACATATTTCGTGATCGAGAAGAACAATGTTCTGCTTCCATCAAAATACACTATGCGTTTGCGACACTTGCCACGCGAACGCGATGAAGGACTGAGACACCAGGAGCGAGCAGGACACACCAGTGTAAACATGAAGGAAAATGATCCGAAATCAATCTGAAACACGCCCGAGCCTCTCGGGATCATATCCAAACATACCAACAAGTCCCTAACATAACACGGACCTACTCGAGGCCTCAAAACACACATAACAACATCGAAACGACGAATGACATCTCAATTCGAAATCAATGAACTTTGAAACTTAAAGCTTCCACAAATGATACTGCAACCTACCAAATCACGTCCGATTGACCTCAAATTTTGCACACAAGTCACATTTGACATTACGAACCTGTTCCAAATTTCGAAATCAGAATCCGACACCGATATCAAAACGGCCACCCCGGTCAAACTTTTCAAAATTTTAACTTTTCGCCATTTCAAGCCTAATTCTACTATGGACGTCCAAATCACAATCCGGACGCGCTCCTAAGTCCAAAATCACCCAACGGAACTAAGAGACCCATCAAAAATCCAATCCGGGGTCAGCTACTAAAAAGTCAAACTTGGTCAACTTTTTCAAATTTAAAGCTTCTAGCTGAGAATCATTCTTCCAAATCAAATTCCGAATAGCCTGAAACCTAAACCGACGATTCACATAAGTCATAATATGTCATACAGAGTTACTCATTCCCTCAAACAACCGAGCGAAGGGTAAATGCCCAAAACGACCAGTCGGGTCGTTACAGAAAAAAAACTTATCTTATAAAGAATTCATATATTTTATTTATCGATCTCCAATATACCTAAATTAAATACAAAGTATAAATAAAAAGTATTTCGCATAGTTGTCTATACACTAGAATAGAGAAAGAATATCTCGTATATGTCCTCCATTGCTCTTTATGCGGCAAGATCCGATATGAAGGTCATAATTCTTAATTTTGATCATGAATTTAAAAATAATTTTTCAAGTTTTTAAAAATAAAATTGGTATATTTAAAAACTACATAAAAGTACTATAAGTCATAGTAATAATTTATAATTCAAATGTTTAAGAAAAACATGGCCAAATGAGAACCTCTTTGATTTCCCAAATAGTAGTAATATTCTTTCTTGTCATATAAATTGAAACAAGGTAGGAGTTATTTAATTGTTTTGTCAATTGTCATAATAAATATTAAAAGTCGAATATTAATTAAGAGAGTGTGTGTGTGAGAGAGTACAGACTTAAGAAAAGAGAACCTGAATTTGACCATTTACTAGAGAAGTCCAGCACGATTTTTCCCTTATGCATTCTTCTCTATATAATTTTGGTCAAAATACAAAATTGGTCGACACTAATTATATTCATTAGTCAAAAAATATATTGTTTTTATTCACTTTTATTTGTCCATTATTGACTTTATAATGAAATAATAAATAAAGTGCATAATTTAACATGATACCCATATTAATTGGTATATAGTCTTAATGGATTTGGAAAATGGTTTGGAATGAGTAATTAATGCTAGGGGAAAAACATGAAATTAGGGTTCTAACCGGCACCAAAACTTATGTCATACCCTATGATTTTATTCTCACGGCTGTAGTTGCTCACTTCAAGGTACCCTCAAGAAATGAGATGTTAGTACAAGCAAAGATCACTTTGGGGCAACACCTTGCATGCAATTAGTTCCGATCCAAATCTCTGCTTCATTTGGACATATAATGCAATTAGTTCCTACAGTCTGATGCTTCATTTGTTGAAGCTGAAGTGCTTTATTCTCCAATTTGGTAGGTAGTTCTTTCTCAACTACTAACGCAATTTTTATGCCAACAATGTGATTGTTGTAATGCTTCACTGCTTGTTTTTGCTATGTACGCCTCTGCAAAATGCTTGAAAATGAGTTTTCTTGTTGGCTTAATACTGAATTGTTATCTTCAATAGTTCCACTGGTACTTCCCCTTTGTTTGACATCATGTCTTAATGCACGAAATTGTGCTTATTTCTCTGTCGATCATGTGATGTTAACACTCTGTTCTGATCAATGATAATGCTGGCTTGGAATAGGTTTTAAAACACATCGATGACAATTGAGACAACGAAATGGCAGTTGTACTTGCTAAAAATTGGATATAGAGTGAATGTCATGCCTGTGTAGTTAAATTTTTTTTCTTGGTTGCCTAATGTCAAGCAATCCTCTTGGAAACTTCAGTTCATGTTTTCATGGATACAATTTACATTATGGTGAAGTTTTTGTTCATTTGTAAGTTAATTATCATTAAAGAGTTACATGATAGTTTAAACTTTTTTTTAATAGTGTATAGGGTGAGAATCGGGCATGCCTAATTTCATACGACTAACCAAAATCGGGACGGAAGATCAAGGCATGGCTTCAGTTATATCGGAACATGGTATGGAGATGAATTATAAACTCGTGGATCAATGGCCGATTAGGATCGAGGTCAATTCGAGACCGAAGTAGAGATTGAGCAAGATCGAAGGAGGTATGCAACGCCGAATAACAGAAAGCCGAGATATCCGTGATTGGGCGAGGATCGTGGTGAGAGTCTCGGCACATATCAAGTTAGGATCTGATATTTAGCCTATAATGAGATTTACATCTGTAATTAGAATTATACCATAAATAGGATTCCTCTGCTATATAAAGAGTGTCTGAATCCTTTTGTAACCATCATACATTCACGCATAACAAGAAATATATCATATTTTCTCTTGCAAGCTCTATTGTTAAAGTTCATACTTTTTGATAGTATATTTAGCTGGTTCGAGGGCGGTCTTGTTCAAGAGCCGTGGTTGTTCATCACATTGGTTAGCTCTATTTACAATTAATCCCTAGCACTAATTCTGACATTTATCAGTTAGTACCAAGTGAAATCACATATCCTTAAAACCACTTATAAGTTTAATTATTTGTCCGATTTTAAGGCAAAACAGTTTGGCGCCCACCGTGGGGCTGAGGATAATAGTGATTGTTTGGTATAATTTTTCGTAACACACATAATTTTACGCTTGTTGTCTGAAGTGTCTTTGATTCCAGGATCAACATGTCAAACTCTCAAGTAACACCCACACACATAGGCGATGGCATTGGTCTCTATGTCGATAATGACATCATAGCTGCCCTAGGAAACGGAGTACCTCCAGTAAACCCCGATGGAGCCCTAGTTGTGGATCCAATCGACGTCAGCTCCCATATTGCTATTAATGGGAATTTAGGCACCGATCCTGAAAATAGCGTCCGCAGAGATGCTCGAACAGCTGATGAGAATGCACATGGCGGTGGAGAAGGCGGGATTAGCCTTCGAATGATATTCAACATGTTGCAGACTCAGCAAGCTACAATAGCACAACTTCAGAACTAGAATCGTGCACCAAGCAGGATCAAGATCGAGCCATCACAAGAAATTGTTCATAGAGCCGAATCAGTATCAAAGAAATGGACTGAAGGAGAACCGGAGGCCAGTCCTGTTATCATAAAGATGCTCGAGGATCTGACAAAGCAAATTGAAATTTAGGAGAAAAAAGGATCGAGGAAAACGATAAGAAAGTGGAAACTTATAATTCCATGGTCGACCAAATTCCGGGGGCATCACCGGTGTTGAAAGGGCTTGATTACAAAAAGTTTCTCCAAAAACCTTTTCCCCCGAGTGCGGCCACGAAGCCAATCCCCAAGAAGTTCTGTATACCCGAGATCCTAAAATATAACGGGACAACAGATCCAAACGAGCACGTCACCTCATACATGTGCGCCATTAAGGGAAATGACTTGGAAGATAACGAGATTGAGTCCGTATTATTGATGAAGTTAGGGAATACTCTATCAAAGGGAGCTATGATATGGTACCACAATTTACCGCCTAATTATATTGATTCATTCGCTATGATTGCAGATTCTTTTGTAAAGGCACACGCCGGAACTATCAAGGTAGCTACAAGAAAATCGGACCTCTTCAAGGTAAGACAAAAAGACAACGAGATGCTCAGGGAATTTATGTCTCGGTTCCAAATGGAACGGATGGATTTGCCACCGGTCACCGACGATTGGGCCGTTCAAGCCTTTACCCAAGGCCTCAATGCTCGAAGTTCCGTAGCTTCACAACAACTAAACAAAATTTGATCGAGTATCTAGCTGTCACTTGGGCCGATGTACATAATCGGTATCAGTCAAAGATCAAGGTCGAGGATGATCAATTGGGGGCTTCGACTGGTTCAGTTTATCCTAACAGGCCCGTGGAAAGATTTAAAAGGGACTTCGACCCGGAACCGCGGTCGAACAGAAATCGATATCAGCCATACAGTGCATATCAGAGAGATAATAGCCCTGTATGAAACCCCGTTCGGAATGATAAAAGGAATGATCGAGGACAGAGCTCTCGAGGGCTCATGAGCAAGAATGGTTTGATTGTAATGCCAGATCTAAAGAATCACCTTGATTGTCAGAATATAACTTCAACGTAGATACTTCCGCCATAGTGTCACCCATTGGACGTATCAAAGATACTAGATGGCCTCAACCTCTGCAGACCGATCCGGCCTAGAGAAATACCAACCAATTATGCAAGTATCATGGTACCCATGGGCATAAAACAGAAGATTGCAGACAGCTAAGGGAGGAAGTAGCCCGATTGTTCAACGAGGGGCACCTTCGGGAATTCTTAAGTGATTGAGCCAAGAATCACTTTAAAAACAGAGATTCAAATAGGAAGAACGAGCAAGAAGAGCCACAACATGTGATTCACATGATCGTAGAAGGGGTCGACATTCCACAAAGATCACTGTTTAAACGCACCAAAGTGACGATCACAAGAGAAAAACAAGCACGAGATTACTTACCAGAAAAGACTTTGTCTTTCAATGACAAGGACGCGTAAGGGATCGAACAACCTCAGAACGATGTGTTGTAATATCTGTCCTTATGAATAAAATTCAAGTTCAACGTGTTTTGATTGACCCAGGTAGCTCGGCCAACATTATTCGATCAAGGGTCGTAGAACAGCTTGGCCTACAAGATCAAATTGTGCCCGCAACTCGAGTACTTAACGGCTTCAATATGGAAAGCGAAACCACCAAAAGTGAGATTATCTTGTCGGTGAATGTGGTCGGGACCATCCAAGAAACAAAGTTTCATGTAATCGAGGGCGACATGAGGTACAACGCCCTGCTCAGAAGGCCTTGGATCCAAAACATGAGGGCAGTGCCTTCGACCCTTCACCAAGTTCTGAAGTTCCCAACGTCGGAAGGAGTCGAAACACTGTACGGGGAGCAACCTGCCGCCAAGGAGATGTTTGCGATCGATGATATGACATCGGTATCAACACTTTCATCGACAAAAGGATCAAATTTGAAGGGAGAGTTGGAAGTCAAATAGCAACCATAGTCGCCAGCTTCGGCCCAACCGGAGGAACGGGAAATTTACAAAGATGATGACTATATGATACCCCGATCCTTCATAATCTCCGATGATTCTGACGCCACAAAATCAACGGTTGAAGAGATGGAACAAATCATATTGATCAAGCATCTGCCAGATCGAAAGATATACCTGGGCACGGGATTAACTCTCGAGCTCAGGAAAAAACTTATTCAATTCCTTAAAGCTAATATGGATTGTTTTGCCTCGTCTCACCTTGATATGACAAGGATCCTGCTAGAAATTACTACTCATAAATTGAGCCTGGATCCAAAATTCCGCCCGGTGAAGCAAAAAGGAAGGCCAAGTCCGAGATCAAACATGCTTTCATCAAGGACGAAGTAACCAAACTTCTCAAAATAGGATCCATTCGGGAAGTAAAATATCCCGAGTGGCTAGCAAACATAGTGATAGTCCCGGAGAAGGGAAATAAACTTAGAATGTGCATAGACTATAAGGACTTGAACAAGGCCTACCCTAAAGATTCTTTTCCTTTGCCGAATATCGATCGCATGATCGATGCCACGGCCGGCCACGAGATTCTCAATTTTCTCGATACCTACTCGGGATACAATCAAATATAAATAAACCCGGAGGATCAGGAAAAGACTTCGTTCATCACTAAATAGAACCTATTGTTATAACGTAATGCCGTTCGGATAAACAAATAGTGGTGCAACTTAACAACACCTAGTAAATCTAATGTTCGAAGAACAAATAGGGAAATCTATGGAAGTTTATATTGATGACATGTTAGTTAAGTCCCTGTGAGCAGAGGACCATTTAAAGCATTTGCAGGAAACCTTCGATATACTGAGGAAGTACAATATGAAGCTCAGCCCAGAAAAGTGCGCATTCGGGGTTGGCTCGGGCAAGTTTCTCGGCTCCATGGTGTCTAATTGGAGAATCGACATTAACCCCTATAAAATCAAGGCTATTGAGAATATCAAGGTCGTAGATAATGTAAAGTCCATGCAAAGGCTAACCGGGCGCATAGCCACCCTAGGGCAATTCATTTCGAGGTCCTCATACCAGAGTCACCGATTCTTCTTGTTGCTTAGGAAGAAGAACAATTTTGCATGGACCCCAGAATGTCAGCAGGCCTTGGAAGAACTAAAACAATACTTGTCGAGCCCGCCACTGCTTCACACCCCGAAAGAGGACAAGCAATTCTACTTATACTTAGCAGTCTCGAAAAAAGCAGTAAGTGAGGTCCTAGTTCGAGAAGAGCAAGGTACGCAATTCCCTGTTTACTATGTTAGTTGAACCATAGGTGAGGCCGAGACCCGGTACCCACACTTAGAAAAATTAGCGCTTGCTTTAATAAGTTCCTCTAGAAAATTAAAACCATATTTTCAATGTCACCTAATTTGTGATATAACTACCTATCCCCTTCGCAATATTTTGCACAAACCCGAAATTTCGGGTCGACTGACCAAATGGTCCATCGAGATCAGCGAGTATGATATCGAGTATCAACCCCGAACGTCCATCAAAACTCATATCTTGACAGACTTCGTGGCCGACTTCACGCCAGCCCTCGTTCCCGAGGTCGAAAGGGAACTATTATTAAAATCGGGTACATTATCGGGGGTGCGGACCCTCTTCACAGACGATGCTTCGAATGTGAAAGGGTCCGGGTTGGGAATCATTTTGAAGCCACCCACAGGTGACATAACTAGACAATCTATCAGAAATTCGAAATTAACTAACAATGAGGCCGAATATGAGGTCTTGATTGCAGGTCTCGAGTTGGCTAAAAGTTTGGGAGCAGAGGTCATCGAGGCTAAATGTGATTCTCAACTTGTGGTAAACCAAATCAACAGAACTTTCGAAGTCTGAGAAGATCGAATGCAGAGATACTTGAACAAGCTTCAGGTAACTTTGCACCGGTTTAAAGAAACCTTACAACACATACTTCGAGAACAGAACAGTGAGGCTGATGCCCTTGAAAACTTGGGATCGTCGGTCGAGGATGACAAACTTAAGCCTGACCTGGGATTGGAGGAACAAGTACATTGAATGCCTAAAAAATGGGAAACTCCCATCAGATCCGAAGTAGTCAAGGACTCTACGCACGAAGGCATCACGGTTCATCTTGGTCGAGGATGGAATGCTATTCAGGAGGATGTTCGATGTGCCATTGGAGATATGTTTGGAACCGGGAGACACCGACTATGTCCTGCGGGAGATTCACGAGGGCACTTGTAGGAACCGCTCAGGTGCCAAATCACTAGTTCTCAAAATTATCAGAGCAGGGTATTATTGGGCTGATATGGAAAAGGATACCAAAGCGTTCGTCCGAAAATGCGACAAATGCCAAAGATATGCGCCGATGATTCACCAGCCCTAGGAGCAGCTCCAATCGGTCTTATCCCCATGGCCGTTCATGAAATGGAGAATGGACATCGTCTGCCCTCTACTATCAGCTCCAGGTAAAGTCAGTTTATTTTATTTATGACTGATTGTTTTTCCAAGTGGGTTGAATCACAGACTTTCGAGAAAGTCAGAGAAAAAGAATTCATAGACTTTATTTGGGATCACATTATATGTTGATTCGGGATGCCTGCCGAGATTGTGTGCGACAATGGGAAACAATTCATCGGTAGCAAAGTGACTAAATTTCTCGAGGATCACAAGATTAAAAGGATTCTATCAACGCCATACCACTATACTGAGAACGCACACGCCGAATCGACCAACAAAACCATCATTCAAAATCTTAAAAAGAGATTGACCGATGCTAAGGGAAAATGGAAAGAGATATTGTCGAGGTTCTTTGGGCGACTGCACGACGTCAAAATTCAGCACGAGGGCAACACCGTTCTCTTTGGTCTATGGTGTCGAAGCCCTTATCCTGGTCGAGGTCGGGGAACCTAGCCTTAGGTTTCGATATGCAATAGAAGAATCGAATAACAAGGCCATGAATACTAACTTAGAATTATTGGATGAAAGACGCGAGGCCACCTTCGTTCGATTGGCCACACAAAAACAGCGGATCGAAAGGTACTACAACAAAAGAACCAATCTTCAATACTTTAAAATTGGGAACTTGGTTCTAAGAAAAGTCACCCTCATCCAAATTGGGAAGAGCCATATTAGGTCCTCGATATCATCGGAAAGCGATCCTACAAGCTCAGCACGATGAACGGCGAACAATTACCAAACAATTGGAATGTATCACTCCTAAAGCGATAATACTGTTAAGGTACGACCTTCCCCAATTGCATTTATATTTTAAGTTAACAAAATGCAGGTGTTCGATCAGGGACGGCGATGGATTCTTCAACACAGAGTCTTTAGGTCTGAAAGCACGCGTTGCATTCTTTTTCCCTTAGACCGGTGTTTGTCCCAAATGATTTTTTTCCGGCGAGGTTTTTAATGAGACAACCATTATTCGTACTAACGTAGAACAATTCAACAGTATTCAAGGCATCTCTATAATCAACCTCGAATACTTGGGGACATCACCCCCGAATGACAACTTTGTTGCAAGGAAATCACTTCGTGACAGCAGGGTCTCGATAGGTAAATTTTGTAAGGGCCAAATGGTCGAGTGAGGTGTGCCCATATAGGTTTCTCAAGCCCTAACGTCAAACATGTACGCATGTATCTATTAAGAGAAGTAATTTTTCCTTGCCAAATATCTCATGCCTTAAAGAAATTGTTTACTTTACAATTTCATACTTTTGATCTATTTTGTAAACATGCTTAAGGGACAACCACAACTGAAGTTCGAACAACTAACCCCATACTCGGGGACTGCCGTCCGAAAAATAGACGAGATAAATAGCAGAGATCGAATTATTAAAACCTCGGGATTATAAGACCTTAAAAAGACAAACCTTGATTTTTATAGGTCACGGCCGCCCCATTCGGGGACTGATAATTCGTGCAAGCTCGAAGTAAAATGGGAGAATAAGCCCAAGGGGCAAATCCCGAATTAAAAGGCTACGACCAAATTAACACGGCTCAGAGACGCCCAAATTCCGTAACAAAGAAAGCCTTCAAACATTTTCACAACCAGTTCTAAAAGGCTACCCTCGGCGAAATCCTAATACTTAGGATATTTTTAAGAAACAAAGTCGATAAATATCGAACTCTGATAATGCCTAAACCCAGAAAGGCAATTAAAGCAAAAATTTGTTCGAACTCTCGAATACGACTTCATTATTTCATGCTAAGGCATTTCAACCTTTGCGTACATAAATTCTTGAAATCCAAAAAGGGGTAGAAAGCCTTATATATGTTAAAACGATTGTTCTACAAAGGCCGGATCGGCCAAATACGAAAGCCTAAAGACTATTCTCACTTCTAGTTCAAAATATCACTCTTACTCAGCTACTAACTCAAGTTTGAATAAACTCCCACTCGGGAACTATTCTTCGAGCCTAAGGGCCACATGATTTCGAATTAGAGATAACATTCTCACTCAAACATCAAACTCGAAGATTACCTTATTCCGAGTCCAAATAAATGATCTCACTCGGCTCTGATTTATCGGAAACTGTCTCAGATTAAGTTTGAATGTCCGATCTGGGACCGATGAATACAACCATATAACTTTATACTAAAGTACTTTGACATTTTCATAAAATAACTAAAATACAACAGATTCAGGAACCACGGAAAGAAAAAAGTTTTCATATTTCAAAGTTTTTCTTACAAGGGCCGCATGGCCCAATCAAAAAACAATTTTTACAAAGGCCGATCAGCCTCGAAGCAAAAGCGAAAATTACTAGGCCTAAGCAGCACGGTCATTATCAGAGGAAGTTTTTTCACCCTCAGAATCTTCTCCACCAGATCCGCTCGTATTCTCGAAACCCTCGTCAGGAAATGCTAACTTCCGAGCCTTCGCTTCCTCAGCTTTGGCAATCTCGAGTTCGGCAGATATGTCAAAACTTTGCTCAATGACCCCTTCGAGAGCCTCCCTTCGAGCCTGCCACTTCGAATGATCCTCCATGCCCCTGGCTTGCTCAAGAGTGGCTTCGACATCAACTATGTATTGGGCTGAAGTAGCCTGGGCCTTAGAATTATCCACTACCGCCTCAGATCTGGAAACCTCGAGTTCTTTGACCAAATCAGCTAAATTAGACTCGAGCTCCTCAACATTCTTCGCCTAGACCGAGGCATCCTCTTTTATATATCGAAGCTGTGACTTGGCCGAATCCAGTTCTGCTTGAGAAGTTTCCTTTTGTGCGACCAAAATGTCCATGCATCCCTTGAACTGTTCGATCTCGGCTCGTACTTCATCTATTTACTTTTGGAAGTCTTTGATCTGTTCAAACCTTTGTCGGGCCTGCAGAAATGGATAGTTAGTCATTATATCCAACTCAGCCTCGCTATCATGAGGAACTCAGAATACCCGCTTGTCCATCTCGGCATGCTCTTCTCGAGCCTCCACCAGGTTTGCCTAAAGCTTCTCACTGAGAATCTTGTAAGTATCACATTTCTCTGTGAGGCCCCGGACCTCGGCCTTGCGTTCCTCTCGGATTTGGAGAAAGGCCTCGTGGTGCAACACCGAAGCCTACGAGAAAGGAAGAAAATGTTAGAGATATCTGCAATTCAAAGTCATAAAAAGATCACTACATTTAAACTTACCCGATTCAGAGCATGATGGGCGTCGTTGAACAAACATGCAACATCTACTGCATCTATTTTTGCCTAGTCCTCTATAGTGACCAAGCATCAAAGATAGATTGCCACCCCTATGGGGGCAGAGAAAACTTGAGTATCATCCGGGATCGAGATGATAAGAGGCCACTTACGATCGGGGTCAACGCTGGGGGCCGGGAATTGGTTGGTTAGTGTATAGCTCGAGGACGCCTCATTCAAGTTCTTCCTCGGTACGTCCAAATCACCCAAACCGGTGACATCTTCCACATCAGTGAAATAGCCACGAAAAAGGTCTTCCTCTCCGTGGGCCCCCTCTCTGTGACAAATTTTCGCAGCCCAAACGTCACGCATCATCGAATCCAGAACTGAAGGTAATGAGCAGCAGTCCCCGATCACTATTTCCCCAAGTGGGCCTTCAGAGGCATCGTCTTTGTTCCAGGGAGCCTCGAGCTCATTTCTTGCACCGGCCTCGATCGCCTCCTCGGTAGCCTCCCCGCCTCGAAGTAAGGCATCTTTGACTTTTTCTGGCTCGGGCTCGTCGGATCGGGGCAAAGCTGTTTCGGCTCCCGCCTGTCTAATAATTCTTTGAAGTTCGGTGCCAGATCGCACACGAGTCATCAATTCAAAGTTTTCTTCTTCTTCGTCTTCGTCTTCGGTCCCATCCATCACCCGATGGGCTTACTCCAGTGATACGTGGAAAACATCCCCCTTAGGCTTACGAGGCCTCTTGATTGACTTTTTCTTTTTCGAGCCTTAAGGACTCGGAGCCCCCTTTCTCTTCTTCTCTTTTCTCTACTTCGGGGCGGATGGGGGGAGAAGTGCCTCTCCTTCAGCAGAGGGGGGGCTCATGGGCGCATCCTTTCCGAGACCTGCAAAATGACAAATATAAGTGAGCACAATGACAAAACCCGAATAGAAACCTTTCTAAGGAAAGAAGATTACCATGGTTACGGGCCTCCCATTGGCCCTTTGATAAGTCCATCCATGCATGCCCGGAGTAAGATTTTTGCGATACTATCCCCTCGACCCATTGCCTCAGGTAGGGGATCACTTCCGACACAACGACCACAACTATAACACAAAAAACTTAGAAAAGGGGAAGACAAGAAGCAAAACGGCAAAATGAATATTCAAAGGCAAAATGGTACTTACGTTTCATGTTCAACTTTTCGGGGAATGACATGTCTTCGGTAGGTATTAGATCCGAAGTCTTTATTCGGACAAATCTGCCCATCCAACCTTGGTCTCGAGTCTTATCTATGCTCAAGAATGGGGGTTTGGTAGCTCATCAGTTAAGCTTCATCATGCCACCATGATAAAGTTGGGGACCGTAAAGGCGCATGAGCTGATTGAGGGTAAAAGGATGTCCCTCGATCTTGCTTACAAAGAATCGAAAAAGGATTACGATCCTCCAGAACGACGGATGAATTTGGCCTAGGGTGACATCGTACCTCTTGCAGAAGGCGACGATGATGGGATCTAAGGGAGATATCATGAAATGGTAAGTATAGACCCTTAGATACCCCTCTACATGAGTTGTGATGGATTCCTCAGGGGTAGGAATTACTACATCCTTTCCTACCCAGTTGCACTCCTCCTTTACCTTCTCGAGGAGACCTTCCATAATCATACACACATACCTCGACATCGGCTCACATCGACCCAGAATCAGGGGGTGTGTTCTCCACCTTTAAATCAGCAACAGTAGCATACTTCATCAGAACAAAGTCCTCAAGGGGACGTTCCGCTGTGGCCGCGGTGCCGGCGAACTTTGATGAAGATGTGGTTTCCTTGTGAGGGACAGTTTTAGAAGTCTTAGCCATTTTTGTGAACAAGGAAGAACATGGGTTAGGATATTTGGTGTTTTAAAAGAGGTTAGTAATAAAATTACAAGATTTGCAGAATAAGGAACTTGAGGAATTCAAGGAGCTTTAAAGATTAGAGCAGAAGAGATTGAGAGTAAAATTTGAAGGAGTGGAAAAAGGCCTATCTATGGGTTCCACGGCGACGGTTCAAAGTTGCTAGTGGCCGACCGACAACTGAGCGCAATAAATGCTTGGGAAACTGAACCGATGGGATGTTTCGGTCACCCCTGCCGCTTACGTCACGATGTTTATGACATGATGTATCTAGGGTAGATTCGAAGACTCAATTCGTTTCTTGTCATTGCACTCCAAAAAACGAGAGAACTATCTGTATACGGTGAGAATCGGGCTTGCCTAATTTCATACGACTAACGAAAATCGGTACGGGAGATCAAGGCCCGACCTCAGTTATATCAGAACATGGTATGAAGATGGATTGGTAAGCTCGTGGATCAATGGCCGATCAGGATCGAGGTCAATTCGAGACCGAAGCAGAGATTGAACAAAATCGAAAGAGGCATGCAACGCTGAATAACAGAAAGCCGAGATATCCGTGATCGGGTGAGGATCTAGCGGGAATCTCGGCACACATCAAGTTAGGATCTGATATTTAGCCTATCAAGGGATTTACCTCTGTAATTAGAATTATACCGTAAATAGGATTCCTCTGCTATATAAAGAGCGTCTGAATCCTTTTGTAACCATCATACATTCACGCATAACAAGGCAATATATCATATTTTCTCTTGCAAGCCCTATTGTTAAAGTTCATACTTTTTGATAGTATATTTAGCTGGTTCGAGGACGGTCTTGATCAAGGGCCGTGGTTGTTCATCTCATTGGTTAGCTCTATTTACAATTAATCCCTAGTATTAATTCTCACATTTATCAGTTAGTACCAAGTGAAATTACATATCCTTAAAACTACTTATAAGTTTAATTATTTGTCCGATTTTAAGGCAAAACAAATAGATATAACTTGAAAGTTGAAATCTTATTGCTAATCATTTATTACCACAAAGTGATACCAGCTCTTCCACCACACCATCTATCTCTTCATCCCCTTTCTCATTCATCTTCTCACTCAATTCTCTTGCTTTCTTCCTCACAGGCTCCCCACTTTCCCCCATTACCACTTTCCTCATCGCCTTTGCAATCTCCTCACTTTGTAGTTTCCCGTTTTCGTCCCTCACTGCTTCAACTCCCAACCCAATATATTCCACAAGCCTAGCATTCATTGGTTGGTCAATGTGCATTGGCATTGCAATTATGGGCACACCAAACTTCATACTTTCCATTACAGAACTCCATCCACAATGACTCACGAATCCACCAATACTTGCATGTTGAAGAATTGTTGCTTGTGGAGCCCATCCTTCCAAAACCTTTCCTCTTTCTCCTACCCGTTCAAGAAACCCTTCTGGCAATGCATCTTCAATGGTACTATTTTTTTCACCTTGTGGAAACCTAATGACCCAAATGAAGTTCACTTTGCTAAGCTCTAGCCCTTGAGCTACTGCAAGGATTTCTTCATTGGATAAAAAATACTCACTCCCAAATGAGACAAACACCGTTGAACTTTTTTCTTTCTTGTCAAGCCACTGCATGATCTCCTCGTGTTCAGCTTGGTCAGTGGATTCTTGAACTAGTGTGCCAACCGGGACAATTTTCTTGGTGACCAAATTTGAAAGATAATCCATATATTTCCCTTCAAAATCTCTGCAAGTTTTCACCAGAACAATGTCGCGTGATCGCCTAAGAGCCTCGCCGAATGGGAACTCCTTACCTGGTGATTCATTAATAGCTTTCTTCAAGGAAAACATTTCGTATTCGCGCAGGTAAATTTCAGGGAACGGGAACTTCTCTTCTTTGTCTTCAGACATGTGGATGCCCAAAGCAACAACAGCTGCACTAAAAGTGAGCAACTGCACTGCAGGAATATTCATAGATGAGGCCAACTGAGCAGTCCATGGTTGATTGTAGTCATAAATGACCAAGTCTGGATTTAGAGTTTCTAATATTTTGGAAAATTTTGGAGCGGCCATTTCAAAAGCTGTTTTGAGGGTGTTCATGAGATGGGGTGGGAGGCCATTGGTAGTGTGGTAATGAGGAGGAAGATTTGGCAAAGATGGAAGATGAAGCTCAACTAATTCTATTGACTGAGAATATTTCTCTGTGACATTTTTCTTGATAGAGCTTAGATTTACAGGAGTGGAACACATGTAAATGTGGAAGTTTCTATTTGTGAGTTTCTTGGCTAGCTCTAGAAATGGACTTATGTGTCCATGAGCTAGCCATGGTACCATGAGTACCCTAGTGGTGTTTTTCTTGGCCTCCATTAATGACTATATTTAGCTTCCTTTCTCTTTCTCCTAATAATCTATTTATAGTATTTGCTTATCTACGATGGATCTTGTTATAAGAAAGGTGCTAATTTATTTATAGTATTTGGTGAGTGGGGTGGTGCAGGTTCGACTGAATCCAATAGTTTTTGCTTAGGCTTTATTTATATTAGAAAATATAAATATGTATAAATATTTAATCGCGAACTAAGTAACTGAGATAAGCTATATATTGCTTTGATGCTAAATTCAAAACAAAATAACTTTAAATTTTAGCTTCGTCTTTGCTTGCTGCTGATCTTGGTTGTGAGTTAGTTGTCGTGGTGATATTATTACATTAGGGTGTGATCCTTCCTCGAACCTTGCATAAATATAATATACTTTGTGCATCAAGCCGTTTATACGATTAATCTCATTTGTGCACTCCGGTACCGTGCGTAATTGATTACGTGCGACATATATAGAATAGAAGTTGCCTAGTGATTCATAAAAAACGACAAAGTGATGTACCAGCAGCCTTGTGTTGGAATATAGTTTATTCTTGTTGTAGGGCCATCGGTGTTATTTACAGTCACCTCAACTCAATTTACAATTGACTTCCCTTTAATGAGAAGGTTTTCCTTAATTAACTTTTTCACATTCATATTCTGTCGTTACTAACGTGCGCTTACATAAAATGACACAGTTTGTTTGTTGCCATACTTGATACAAAGTGTAACAATTTGGTGCTGAAGTACTTTTTATATTTATACAAATTTTGCTTGAGGGTCAAAGTAATTAAGCATTTTTTTATTAAGCTTTGTGTAAATCAAACACCGCCAAACAAATTAAAATGAGTATAAATCCTGAAGAAAGTACTCCGATTGAATTGGGAAAAGATACTATAGTAGTAACGTTTATTTGTTTGTTTTGTCAACAGGAATGGCAGGCGGTGCAGGCCAGAGCGGATTTTGTTTGAACCCGTGCAATTTCAAACCGCTACGCCCTGTATAGGATTTAAACCCGCATTCACCCGCCCCGCACTCCACCCGCGTTCATCCGCCCCGCAAATATTTTTAATAAAAATTATCTCTTTTTCAGAATGCTAGACTTAAATCTGATTTTTTTTAACAAAACAATTAATTATATTCAAATTGTTCTCTCTCTTTCATATACTTAACTTTTTTAGGTTTGGCTTCCTCTGATTATATCCAAATTGGATATCCAAACATATATTTAACTTCCTCTTCTCTGATTATCGAGCGAGAGGACTAAGGAGAGAGATGAGCCGTAGTGAGTGAAAGAGCAGTTGACTAGGTCAATGGAGTAAAATTGGGACTAGGGTTTTAATATTTAGCATTATGTCTGTTAGTTCACAAAATTAAATCCCCACTCGCGCCCCGCCCCGCCCCGCATTATTTTTGTTATTTAAAAATTGAACCCGCCCCGCAACCGCAAACTCTCAAATCCGGACCATCGCGCTAACGTTCAAACCCGCACCGCCTCGCACCCGCACCGCTCCATTACCTTCCCTATTTGTCAATAGTCATGCGGGGAGAAAGAAAATTGAATGACAGGAGAGGGAGGGTATAGAAAAGAAAGAGAACCCCAATTTGACCATCATTTGGAGAAGCCAGCATGATGATTCCCGTACACGAGAACAAATATTTTCTATATTGGAAATAAATCATATATATTCTTTCTTTAAAAAGAAATTTCACTTGTGAAAGAAAAAATCTACATATTTACTGCTTCGAATTGTTTTAAAGTGTAACTAAAATGCCACATCGGACTAATGGGAGTGTCATTTGCCAATTGAGACAATCAGATAGCAGCCACCTCATTGTCTAGCCTTAAACAAGGTATTTTGTGGGTATGCCATTTTTCTCCATTAATAGCTTGTTTCGCATTACTTTTTTCTTCCCAAAGCACGTTTTTGGTTAAAAATATTTTTTTTTAAAGTTAAGGTTTTTGGTCAAGCTTTTAAAAGGAAAAAGAAATCTTTTTGAGTACAAGCAGAAGCAATTTTTGAGAAACAGAAAAAAAAAAAAATTTATCACCAAAAATACTTTGTTTACCCGTAAAATGGTACTGTTGAATTTATAGCATGGTTTATAGACGAGGGAATCCATTTGATTCTAAAATGAGTAATAAATTAAATTAAATGCAAAACTTAGCATTGAAATCGAGATAAGATAGCGGACAACTTGGTTCCGGGAGCAAGACTTCCGAAGACAGCAATAAGAATATTGATAGACAGAAAATAAAGTATTATTTAACTTTGAATAATGTATAGCATAAGTTTGTCAGAATTTTTCGTGGCTCATCTTTGTGTCATCGGGATGTTGGTGAAGATTTCTTTTTTGGCGAAAAATTTTCCTGAACCCTTCTGATAAATTTGGTCATGATTTTAGCCGTCTATGCCTTTACTTATACGCTTCATTCTTCATATTTTACCCTTCACAGTTCTACAAACTCTCTCACATTCTTTGCATTCAACTCTTTCGTGCTTTCCCTCTTCTTTAACCTTCTTTTTCAAAGAACTCTTAATACCATCTGTTGATCATGGCTTCTTCTTTCAAGAACTCAGGTTCTCTCATCGGTGGGGGTCTGAAGGAGAACAAAAATAAAGAAATCACCGTTGATGCTGACCCCTCTACGGTGAGCACCATCATTCCCAAAAGACTCAACACAGCTAAGGACTTCGAAAAGAAGTTTCCTTCTTCAAGTTCTCGAACTTGGGCTATTGGCATATACCCTTCTTTCATCCGCCCTTCCAGCATCCCTACTGTGAAGGAGGATTGTGATTGCCATAATCTGAACATCATTGCTCCCGAACTGGTGGAGCGAGTAACTTCCCTAAGAAGAGTTTCATTTACGTTTATACGTACCCATTTACTTTGGACGCATTTTCTTTGAGCAGTGGAATTGACCCCGTGATTTTGGAGTTGTGCCACATATTTCAGATTTGTTTGACACAGGTGGTCGGTGTGGCAAACAGTGGCCTGTCTATGGTGGATGTGCCAGGATACGAAGGAGGAGCTCACCTTGGATCTCATGATGAATCTCTACTCCCCATGCTTTGCTCACTATCATGGATGATGACAATGGCCATGGATGGATGGAGCGGTTTGTCATTGTTGCCACCAGGGATATCATCCCGGCTAAAACTCTATCTTTCCCTAAGTCTTGGACTCTGTCACGACCCAATTTCCCTTATAGGTCGTGATGGCGTCCAACGTCACCGCTAGGCAAGCCAACAGTGAATTAGCTGTGTATTTATTCTTTTTAATAATTTTAAAAAAGTTGATTTTTATTTATTAAATAAGTGAGAAGTGGAAAATTTAATAAAATAAAGCGAAAACTAATGAAAGAGCAAATGCAGTGAAATAAATGCTCAAAAGCCATAAAGTCTACTAGCATGTTTCCAAGACCTGGTGTCACAAGTGTATGAGCAACTAGTAGAATATACAAAATACTAAGCTACCGTCTGAAATAAAGTAGACAGAAGGTAAATACAAAAGAGAGACTGCGAGTATTATAGAACGGCCTCAGCGAGCAGCTCACCACTAAGCTTTGGGGTAATGGGGGTGCGCGCTTGAAGGGACACCAGATGCACCTGCCTCAGATACTGCACGATTAGTGCATAAGTATAGCGTGAGTACATAAACAACCCGTATCCAGTCTAACTTCGAAAAAGTAGTGACGAGGGGTCGACATTGACACTTACTATGGGCCAATAATAAAATACATAAATTCTAAATAGGCATGGAATATGTGAATAATAAAATTAACACAATGGAAAGCAGTGAATAAATGATCCTTTAAATGATAGTGAATTCCAAAATCTCCATCTAAAACATACTAGTTCCAAATCAATTTCGTTCATTAAATAAATTATAACTCTCAAGCCATAACATAATATCAAGTGTAATCGGGCTCCGAGTATTATCACGCATGATTTATACTGAGGTCGTACGATCCGATCCAAAATACTATGGGCACTGTCGAGGGTCGAACGACATGAACCATAGATGCATCTATTATACTACCGAGGCGAACGACCCACTCCCATGAGAGTAGAGAAGTTTACCTTACTCGCGGAAGTACTTGCGACGTGAGAGAACATGAATTTCTCAGAGTTATTATGTATTCCTCAAATTTTCCCAAAAATAAGAAATCTAAATTGGAAATTTGCAACTTTTGTTTGGTTAAACAGCCAAACATTTCATTTAACCAAGTATAATATTTATAACCTGCTAGCTCAATTGGACTCTTAAGCTAGACCAATAACATAATTAACAACCACTTTTTATCTACTACATCTCCTCTACTTACTATCTCTACATATAACGATATACTTTTAAATAGGGTAGTTGCTCAATCTTTCTAACTCCTTGTGCCATTTGGATTCATTTTGCCCTCGTATGTGTAGCTCCAGTATAATATTGTTCATCCTCTGAAGGCTTGATATCTTCTTTCCTTGAAATCTTCATTGGTTCCTCTCTGCCCAGACATGGTAAATCACAACTGCAAACAGGAATCCTAGTATGTGAGCTCGAACTCTGCATGAACTTCTCTTCGTTAACCATTTAATCTCAACATTGAAGCTACCAATTTGATGTCTTTCACCCAGCCATTTTAACAATGCTTCCCACATATTCCTGGAATAATCACATTAAAAAAAGAGGTGCTCCATTGCCTCCTAAGTGTCCTTCCCACAAAGCACATAGTCACTTGCTATTGATAGTCCCCACTTCTTTAGGCAATCCAATGTAGCTAGCTTTCTATGCATGGACAACTACAGAACGAATTGATGCCTTGGTAATGCTTTTGAATCAATTTCAATCCTTTTCCATGACACTTAGGGTGCTGGGGAATTGTTGCAACATACATCTTTTTAATACTAAACTTCTCATTTATACAGTATTTTTTCAGATCAATAAAGGAATCCTTTTCTATTAGCCATTCTCTTGTGTCAAATATCTTCTTAACTAGCCAGCAGGCCTGCTTAGGAGTGTGCATAGTCATTATGTCCTTCCCTTTGATATAGAAACTGTGTATCCATTGGATCCACATGGTGTCCTTTTTTGTATTGATTTCCCATAGAAGCTTACATAAAGCAGCTTTGTTACAGTTAGACACATCAAGGACATTCAAACCTCTAGCTGAGAGTGGCATACAGATTTTATCCTAAGCAATAAGTGCTCTCTTCGAAGGTTCATTACTCCCAGTACAAAGGAAAGTTCTACAACCAGTCACAATCAGCTTAGTTATCTTTTTTGGCAATAAGAATACCTACGCCCTATAGGTCTGCATTTCAAATATCACACTCTGGATCAATTGTAACCGATCACTATAAGATAGGAATTTAGCAGTCCAGCAATTGAGTCGTGCAATAATCCTTTCAATCAATGGCATGCATTGTTGGATATATAGCTTTTTAGAGGACAAAGGAACTCCAAGGTACTTGAATGGCAACTCTCCTGCTGGTAATTGCATTTATGTGAGAATCAATTCTTTGAACTCCCTTGATACCCCTGTAATATATAATGCACTTTTTTTCATATTTGCTTTAAGCCCTAACACCTCTAAAAAATGTTGAAAACTGCTCATAAATAAGTTTATGGATAGCTTATCTGCTCTGCAACACATGATCAGGTCATCAGTAAAACATATATGGGCTATATTCTTTCTGGAACACCTCAGATGGTAATTGAAGACTGGAATGCACTCTAGTGTCTTCAGTGATCGATTCAGGTATTCCATCACCAATACAAATAGGTAGGGAGACATTGGATCTCCCTGCCTAAGCCCCTTTTTTGCTTGAAATTTGGTAGTCAATCCTCCATTTATCATCAGAGAATAACTGACAGTTGTCACACACTCCATCACAAGCTGTACAAACTTCACAGGCATACCAAATTCTATAAGTATCATTTTTAGGAACGACCACTCGACTGAGTCATATGCTTTCCGTATGTCAACTTTGATCAAACACCTTAGGGAGACCCCTTTCTTAGTGTAGCCTTTAACCAACTCATGTGCAATAATAACATTGTCCAATATGTTCCCCCCTTTTATAAATACTGATTGAGAAGGCCCAACAACGTAATCAACCACGGTCTTTAATTTTGCCGTTATGATCTTTTCAATGAGTTTGTAAACTGTAGAGCATCATGCTATGGGTCTAAACTCCTTAACAGATGTATGACTGTTAATTTTAGGAACCAGTGTAATTGTTGTACAATTAATACTTCTCAACATTTTCCCATTTGCAAAGAATTCCTGTATAGCTTGTTTGACTTCTCATCCAATAAGACCCCAGTATGTTTTAAAGAATTCAGCAGGGAATCCATCTATACCTGGTGCATTTTTATTAGGCAATTCTTTGAGGGCCTGATCTATGTCCTTTTCTGTTATTGGGCTATTAAGTTCTCTTTGTTGTTCTTTGGTGAGACAAGGTCCATTTCTGGCTGTATCGATATCAATACATGGCAATTCAGCAGCACAAGTTCCCAATAAAGATTGGAAGAATCCTATGAATTCTTACTCTATCGGGATTTGGTCAGTGATACTGGATCCTTGATCATTGTAGATGGAACAAATTCTGTTCTTAGCCTGCCTAGCATTTAGATGCGCATGAAAGAATTTAGTATTTTGGTCTCCAGCATTTATCCACATTACTCTAGATCTCTGCCGAATCACTTTCTCATTAATTTGCAACTTTAAAATCCCTAGTCTCGGCTCTATTTAAGACAATTAATATGCATAACAATATAATAGTACAATTAAAGAATGATGTAGATCTAAGACTACCCGGATATTTCATGGAATATAGCTACGCACGGACTCTCGTCACCTAGTGCATACGTAGCTCCCCACACAAGTAGAACACAACAAGATACACCTAAGGGGATGAGTTCCCTCTTACAAGGTTAGGCAAGAGACTTACCTCGTTCTCAAGCTCACTTCCGGTCCACAAATCTGCTCTAAATCCTCAACTTGATGCTATACAACCCGAAACTAGTCAAGTATTATATAAATTAATCAATATACACTCACAAGTTCATAATTTAACTACTAGAGTAATTACCCAACCCAAATTAGAAGTTTTCTAAAATTTACCCCCAGGACCATATACCCAAATTTCGGAAATATTTGAAGATAAATGTTACTCATAACCTCACGACCTCAAATATATAATTTTCACCCAATTCCTTAATCATTTTCGTGGTTAAATCCCATTTTTATCAAAACCTAAATTTTTCAACTAACCCATAATTTTCATAATTTTACATGTTAATATCTACCCATAATCTATGTATTAAAGTCACATTGTGTAGGAATTACTTACTTTCAATATCTAGGTGGAAATCTCTCTCCAAGAAGCACCAAAATCGGCCAAGGAATGAAAAATGAGAGAAAAATGGCCTAAGTCCCGCTTTAAAACATTCTGCCCAGGTCAATGCCTTCATCGCGATCGCGGAGGCAAAACTGAAGAACCTAGAAAAATTCCTCTTCGCGATCCCAAGAGGACACTCGCGAACGCGATGTACTGGGTCGCCTCCTCATCGCGAATACGTGCTCTCACTCGCGAACGCATAAGGCAACTAGGTTGCCCAGGCCCAGGCCCTCGACTCTACGTGAACGCGATAGGTCTCCCATGAATGCGAAGGCTACTGGCCCCAAGCCTCCGTGAATGCGGCCTCGACTTCGCGAATGCGAAGCACAAAACTCAACCCAGTCCAATTCCTTTATCTTGAACGTGAGGCCTGCTCCGCGTTCGCGAAGAAGGAAACCAGAACAACAGATAGTAGATTTGTGAACTCAACTCCAGGTAGTCCGAAACTCACCCGAGCCACCCGAGACCCCGTCCAATTGCACCAATAAGTCCATAAACATAATACGGACCTGCTCGAACTCTCGAAACGTATAAAACAACATCAAAACTAAGAATCGCACCAACCAAATTGAATCAAATTATGAACTTCAAGTTTTCAACTTACTCCAAACACGCCGAATCATTCTTAGACTACTCAGAATAACACCAAATTTTGCGTGCAAGTCTCAAATCACCATATGAAACTATTTCGAGGCTCATAATTCCAAACGAACCTCGATAACACTGAATCTTACTTCAAACCAAATTTAAAGAACTTGAAAACCTTCAATGCGCCAACTCTCAATATTAAGCGCTGAAACATTCCCGGGTTATCTAAAACTCGATCCGAACATATGCCCAAGTCCAAAATCATCATACGAACCTATTGGAACTATCAAATCCAGGTTCCGAGGTCGTTTACTCAAAATATTGACTCAAGGAAAACTTAACCCTTTTAAGCAAATAATAAGGAACTAAGTGTTCTGATTTCAACCCGAACCCTTCCAAACCCAAACTAACCATCCCCGCAAGTCATTAAGCAGTAAAAACACATACGGGGAGTCTTATTTAAGGGAATGAGGATCTAAAAGGTAAAACGACCGATCGGGTCGTTACATTCTCCACCTCTTAAACAAACGTCCGTCCTCGAACGGGTATAGAATCATACCTGGAGTGCTGAATAAGTGTTGGTATCTACTTCGCATGTCCTTCTTGATCTCCCAAGTCGCCTCCTTGACTGTTTGGCCCCTCCACTGAACCTTTACCGTAGAAACTTGGACCTCAATTGGCGAACCTGCCTGTCAACAATGGCAACTGGCTCATCCTCATAACGCAGGCTCTCATCTAGTTGAACCGTGTTATAGTCTAACACACGCGACCTGTCGGCATGATACTTCCGGAGCATAGACACGTGAAAGACTAGATGAACTCCCGATAGACTGGGAGGCAAAGCAAGCTCATAAGCAACCTCCCCAACTCGCCTCAACACCTCAAATGGACCTATAAACCTTGGGCTCAACTTTCCCTTCTTCCCGAACCTCATGACTCCCTTCATCAGCGAGACTTTCAAGAGAACCTTCTGGCCCACTATAAATGATAAACCATGCGCCTTCTGATTTGCGTAACTCTTCTATCTAGGTTGTGCTATGCAAAGTCGCTCCTGAATCAACTTTACCGTTTCCAAGGCATCCTTCACCAAATCAGTACCATATAACTTAGCCTCGCCGGGCTCAAACCATCCGATGGGCGAACGACATCGCCGACAATATAAAGCCTCAAATGGAGCTATTGACGCTCAATTTTGTCCCACTTTTCATGTACTTTACTCTATTGTGCTTCTATTTCATTTACAAAGTCAAAATATCATTTTTACCAACATTTCAAGATTTTACCATTGTTCTTATTGCTACCATTTTAATTATTTTCTCAATCAATTAATATCATTATTATAATTGTCACTTTTTTATTAACACAAAAGTACGTTTTTTTAAAATATATTTGACATTACTATGGCAATTTACGTTTGCTAGGACACTTGACAAGGCATGGTTATTCTATTATTTTAATTAACACATTGTTCAATTTTGTATTCCTTAATTTAAAATTTTATTCATCCCTATCGTACTAAGTTTTGGAGAAAAAGTAGAAGCCAAGAAATCTACAACAAAAGGAAAGGGTCCCAACGGACTAATCCTTTAGTTGGAAAACAATTCCATGACATCCTCTCATAATCTTACCTTTTCAAAAGATCTGGACAACTTTATAAAGTTATCTTCTTACCATCTCATTCCCTTACCCAAAATCATTCTTCTATATACCATTTTTACTACCATCCCCAACGGCTGGATTCTCTTTTCCCTCTATTTATATTCTTTTTCCTTCATTCTTTTAAGGTGTCACGACCCAAAATCCATTAAGGTCATGATGGTGCCAGGCACCACTGTCAGGCAAGCCAACAATAATTACTTAATTTGGTTCTTATCTTAATATTTTAGAAATCATATTTTTCTTCAATTTAACAGTAAAAGATGGAATCTATAGTGTAAATAATAATATTTTTAACAATTTCAATACAGAACAACCCATAATCACCCCAAAATTCGATGTCACAAGTGCATGAGTATCAACTAAGAAGTAAAAATAAAGTACAACATCTGTCCGGAATACAACTTACACAGGAAAAATATAAATACTCTGAGGGAGACTCTGTTGGCTGCGGGTCGTAATATGAAATTTAACTCACGTAAGTCCCCGCGTGCATACACGCCTCTCCTCTCACAAGGCCACTAGTCACATATGTACCTGCACAAAAATATGCAGCAAGAGTAGTATGAGTACGTAATCAACGTGTACCCAGTATGTATCTAGCCTAACCCCGGAGAAGTAGTGACGAGGGTTCGACATCGACACTCACTAGTGGTCCAATAATATCAAGTACAGTAAAGAGGTAAGTAAATATGATGCAGAGTAAATAAGTGAGATAAACAAGTATGAATCAGGTGGTACAAATCCCGCTCTTTACGAAGAAATCAAGCTCTCCATTAGAAATTTTCTCCTTAACCGGAGCATATATATAGATATAGTGGATCTCATCAGATAGATTGTCATAACTCAAATCGGGAAAACTCACAGATATACTGGCTTCTTGCCAAAGATTACGCACGATTCCATGAGGATATGATATAGGAAATGTCGAGGCGTACAGACCGATCCAACATAAAAATTTAAATTGTGCACTGCCGAAGGTCGAACGGCCCGAACCATAGATACATCTATTAAACTGCCGAAATGAACAGCCTGCTCTCATGAAAGTGTGGTACATAAATTCTGCCAAGGCGATCGGCCCGATCCCATAAAAGTGAAATACATAATTCTGCCGAGGCGAACGGTCCGATCCCATTAGAATAAGAAGCTTTGACGGGTCTTTGACCCCACTCACAAATAAATATGTGAGTTACAATTTCTTTAATAAAAAACCTTTTAATGAAGTGTGTGTGTGTGTATATATATATATAACGAAAACATGCCGTAGGAGGAGTAAAGTTATTCGGTGACTAATAGTGAACTCGTGAAGTATCTATAATAGCAAGTCTAGTCTCAAGTAGGAATGTAAAACAGAGGAATTTAATAGGTGAGAAAATGCTCAAATAGTGTAGCTACAACATGATGTGAACCTAAGCCTACCTGGACAATAACATGAATGTAGCTACGTACGGGCTCTCATCATCTTGCACGTACGTAGCTCCCACAACAAGTAGCACACACCAACATACAACACATAGGGGTAATTTTTCCCCCTCACAGAGTTAGACATGAGATTTACCTCACTCTAACGTTCCAAAACCGGCTCCAACACCGCCCTAACACCTCAAATCGGTGACCACCGATCCAAAACTAGTCAAATAAGATGCAACCCAATCAAAATATACTCTAATACTCATAATTAATCAATTTATAATAATTTCCAACTCCGATCGAAAAATCGATAAAGTAACCCTCGGGCCCACGTGCCCGGATTTCGAATATTTTTGAAGATAAACTTTACCCATAACACCACGAACTCAAATATATAATTTATTCTAAATTTCATGTCCAGTTTCGTGGTCAAAATCCAAAAATATAAATTTCTAGGTTTTTCTTCAAAATCACAAATGTACACAAATTTTCGAGTCTAAATGCATATATAATCCAAGTATTTAACTTGCAATAGGTGGAGATCACTTACCTTGACATAGATGACGAAAATATTCCTTCTAAGAGCTCCAAAGATCGCCCAACCAAATGAAAAATAGAGGGAAATGGCCAAATCCCGTCTTTTAAAAACCTCACTGCCCAGGCGACCTTTCTTCGCGAACGCAGCACATCCCTCGCGTTCGCGAGACTCAACAAGCTCATGCCTAGAAATCGTTCTTCGCGTTCGCGGCACTCTGATCGCGTTCACGAAGGCCAGCTGCCCAGACCCCTCGCGTTCGTGTTCCCTTCTACGCGTTCGCGTAGGCCAAATGGCCTTACGCCCATCTCCCCCTTTCTTCTTCGCGTTCGCGTCGCCTTGGCCGCGTTCGTGAAGGCTTACCCAGCTCTTGCTTCGCGTTCGCGAAAGCCAACCCATCAGCCTCACCATTTCATCTACGCGAACGCAGGACTTCCTTCGCTTTCGCGAAGAAGGACACCAGACACCAGCAAGAGCAGTCCAAAACAGTCCGAAATGATCCGAAACCATCTCGAAACACACCCGAGGCCCCTAGGACCCCGTCCAAATCGCACAAATCAGTCCCATAACATAACGCGGACCTGCTCGAGGTCTGAAATCACATCAAACAACATCAAAATCATGAATCGCACCCCAATTCAACTTAATGAACTTTAAATTTCTACATTCGATGCTGAAACCCATCAAATCACGTCCGATTGACCTCAAATTTTGCACACAAGTAACATTTGACATTACGGACCTACTCCAACTCCCGAAATCTGATTCCGACCCCGATATCAAAAAATCCACTCCCGGTCAAACTTCCCATAAACCTTTAGATTTCTAACTTCCACCAAATGACCCCAAAATGACCTACGGACCTCCGAATCCACTTCCGGGCGCGCACCCAATATCAAAATCAACATACAGAGCTATTCCTAGACTCGAAATCACAAACGAACATCGATAAAATTGAAATACACTTCAACCCAAATTAATGAAATTCTTCCAAAATGCCAACTTCTACAATAGGCGTCGAAACGCTCCTGGGTCATCCAAAACTCGATCCGGACATACGCCCAAGTCCAATATCATCATACGAACCTGTTGGAACCTTATCCCAATTCCGAGGTCGTTTATCAAAATCACACTTTAGCCAATTCCTCCAACTTAAGGCTTCCGAAATTAGAATTCATTTGCCAAATTAACTCCGAACTTTCCGAAATTTAATTCCGACCACGCGTACAAGTCATAACACCCGAAGTGAAGCTGCTCATGGCCTCAAACCACCGAACGACGCGTTAGAGCTCAAAACGACCGATCGGATCGTTACATAAGGGGGCATAGGCATAGACAGTGATCTTTTTTCCAAGACACTACACACATCCTCACTCTAATATTCTCCATACGCACAGAGACATTAGTAGATTAATACACCTCTGTCATCACAACTACTTACTCAATACACCCTGCAATTACTACTATTTTTTCAGCTCTGCTTTTATACTCTATTCACTCTCGTGCTTCTCAATTGCTGGTCTTTTCCATCGCGCTAGCTTTGATGTTTTTATCGTCCCTATTATTGCGATTCTACTACTTTGTTAGAGTAGTGTTTGAATTATCAATATTGCTACTATTGCCTTCTCACGTCGCGAACCTTGGAAACCGTGAGCCATCTTAACCAGTCTGTTATTATTCATGGACTACTATTACTGATCGTTATTCGGCAATGGCTGAATATTTTCTGGTTTTCTTATTTTTCGTTACTGATTCTGCATTTCGTCACTGGTTAGTTTCGTGAACGACACATTATAATTCCTTTATGTGATAGTTATTTGTAGAATAGAGTAGTTTTCCTTTTTATTTTTATTTTTTATTTTTTATTTTTTGTTTTATTTTATTTTTTATATTAGCCTTATTTTACTCTCGCTGTGTATTTCTGTTTCTGTATGCCCTTGGCTATGCCGAATGACGTGCGGCATTCCATTGAAATGCATGCTAAGTTATTTACTAGGTACGTCATTTGAATCTCAGTATGTGCTTAACACTACTTGTGTGTCGGCATTCCATTGAATTTGTTTGTTATTTACCGCAGCTATGTGCTCTTTGCCACCCTTATTTGGAGTAAGTTTTATGGTCGGTAATCAACTTTATGTTCATTACGCAAAAGTTATTTTTCTTGTTTTTGTTACGTAAAAATTATTCAACTTTGTGTTCATTACCTAAAAGTCACTTTCCTTTTTTTTTGTTACACAAAAATCATTTTACTTTGCTCTATTTATCACAAAAGTCACCTTGGTCAGATTTACAATACGTTTATCTGAAAAGACTATTATGCCCTTAATATTATAAATCCTCTTATTTATGTAATACCTTTTATATGATATACTATATAATATATTTTTACCTAGTTATTTTACTTATATTTAAAATAACTTTAAATTATTTTATTTATCACCCTCCACTTCCAACCAAGAGGTTGTGAGTTCGAGTCACCCCAAGAGCAAAGTGGGGAGTTCTTGGAGGGAAGGATGTCGAGGGTCATTTGGAAACAGCCTCTCTACCCCAGGGTAGGGGTAAGGTCTGCATACACACTACCCTCCCCAGACCCCACTAGTGAAATTATACTGGGTTGTTGTTGTTGTTGTTGTTGTTGTATTTATTATTTTTATAATATATTAATATATTTAATTTTTTCATGGAAATTACTTTGTTTAATCATATTTAAACATGAACATATTTTAAATATCAAAACAATAAAAAAATATTTATGTTTTAATATTTATTTGAAATAATAACAAACAGATTTGCTTAACAAAAATCTTTTGTAGTCAATAAAAGTTTTAAAAAAATCAAAGATATTTGTATTTAATATTAAGATTTTTAAAGTTTTATCTATTAATATTATTTATTTGAAAGTATTAATCTGATGTATCATTGTGTTAAATGTGGGCATTTTATTTATTGGATTAATGAGTATGGCTTGGCTGATAAATCAGTAAGCTTTGATTTTATAATTTTGCTTTAAAACTATTTTATTAAGTTATTTCCTGACAAATACAATATCTTGAAAATTAACGTTAAGAAAATATTAAATGGACAAATATATTATAAAAATAATAAATAAATAAATAAATAATATCAAGTTATTTTAATTATAAGTAAAATACATGGGTAAAAGTATATTATATAGCATATAATATAGAAGGTATTACATAAATGGGATGATTTAAAGGTCATAATAGACTTTTTAGGTGAATGATTTGTAAAATCTGGTCAAAGTGGCTATTGTGATAACTAGAGCATAGTAAAATAATTTTTGTGTAACAAAAGAAAGAAAAATGACTTTTGGGTAATGAACATAAAGTTGAATGACTTTTGCGTAATAAAAGAAAGAAAAATGACTTTTGGATAATAAACACAAAGTTGAATAACCACCCATGAAATTTACTCTCGTGTTGCTTTAACAATAATAATAACGTCTTGTAGCGTTCTTGGACTCAATAAGTATACTCAGCTTTCTTCTTTAATATTGAAAACTCTGAAGTATTTTGAACCCCTCATCGGTATTGATATTGAACAAATCAGTAACTTGTGCTTTCTTTCCATGGTGCAAAAATTATTTATATAAGTTTACTTGTGCTTTCTTTCCATGGAGCAAAAATTATTTATATAAGTTCTGTCTTAGTCTTTACAAAAGAATCTGTCTATTTAAGGCTTGGACCTAATAACGATCTTTGTATATAAGTGAACTTTCCCGCATACAAGTCTTTTAAGAAAAAATATAATCACGAGTCTTACTTTAATCTCTGTCTTTCTCGCCTATTGGTACATTAAACAAACACGCTACTTCATCCTTTATTGTTTTCTAATAATTTTTGCATAGCATTCTTGGTTTGTGTCCATTCTTTAGATTTTTAGAATCAGCTTCATCGCTTTTATTATTATTATGGAGGTTAACATGAGCCATTTTCTTGTATTATGTGCTACTTGTTTAAGTCCTTATGTGCTTATTCTATTTGATGCTTAGCTAAATCAAAATAGAAACCTTAGCTTTTATTCGAGTCTAGATCTTCCCTTTAGAGAATATCCAACGCCTCATGGACTATAGGAATGAGACCGATAGACCTATTAAGACACGATTTAGAATCAATTAGTGTGCTTTAAGTAACAACTCAAAGATAGCAGTGAGGGTAGCAAAGATAATACACAAATTGCCCGAATAGTCATTACACTTTGGCTATAAAAGTCTTAAAAGGTTTTGCACGGGAGTTGATACACTAAGAGTAAAAATTTTGGTCCCCTTTTAACTATTTAACGGATCATCCTAATATATTTCATTTGTGCGGGATAGCTAGATTTTGTTTCAATTTTGTATGTTTTCAATTATAGTGACAGTCGTTCTTTTAGTTAGTAGCGTCACTCGGTTTCTTTGACGTCTTTTATTTACATATACTTTTGTTGTCTAAAGTTGTTTTAAACAAATTCGTTTGAGTATTATTATTTTCGTTCTTTTACTTTCTTTGTCACTTGGTACAATTAATGATTAATGGCACGTGTAACCACTTAGCTATTAATAATAATTAATCAATTGGCATGCTTAATCTTAGTTTACATTTTTTTTGGTCAAGATAATTTTTTTTATTCAACCAAGTGTATATATATGTACATCTACTAATCCTTTTGGACTCTAGGACTAGTTCTCTATAGTCAATACTTATCTAAGTAGCATCTCAACCTATACAGAGAATCTAAAGAATCTGCTACTTCTATATAGGAAAACAATTCAGACTCTTGACACTTTTTGCCATTTGTGATATCTCTGCCCTTCAGCATGCAGCTGGAGGACAATTTCTCTTATTCTATACCCATTCTCTTTTTTTTCCTGCTGGAACCTTCGGCTATTTCGTTCCTTCCAGACATGGTAAACAGTGGCAGCAAACAACCATCTTACAATTTCTTGTCTTGCTCTGCCTCCCCTCGTTCTTTTAGCCATCCAATTTAGTTCTTCATTCCATGTAGTTATCTGTCTAGGTTCTCCTATCCATCGCAACAAGGTAGCCCATATTTATCTTGAATAGGTACATTCAAAGAACAGATGTGTAAAGGTTTCATCCTCGCTTGAATTACATAAAACACATTCCTTAGGAATATGAATCCCCCATCTTTCCAGTCGATCAATGGTAGCCAATCGTTGTCGAACTGCAAGCCACAGTATAAACTGATGTCTTGGCATCAGCTGTGTTCCTATAGTAATGTGTTTCCAAGGTACCTTCTGGTACTGTGAACATAGAGCTAGTATGCTTTCTTTATGCTGAAACCTTCCTCTGTAGCGAATTTCTGCAGTTCCACTGTAAGGTCCTTGTCCCTATACCAGTTCCTTGCATCAAAAATTTTCCTCACAAGCCAGCATGCTTCTTTAGATGTTGGCATAGTGGCTAAGTCTCTGTGTTTTATATAGAATCCATGAATCCATAGTACCCAAAGAGACTTTTTTCTTATGATCACTGCCCAAAGAAGTTTACAGATTGCTGCTTTGTTCCATGTGTGAAAGTTTATGAGATTTAAACCTCCAGCTGACTTGGGCATACATAGATGTTTCCATGACACTAGTGCCTTCCTCGATGCATCACAGCTTCCTGTCCAAAGAAATGTTCTGCAGATACTCATTAGTAATTGAATTATTTTCTTTGGTAATAGGAAGACTTGAGCCCAATATGTTTGCATCTCAAACAGCACGCTTTTGATCAATTGTAATCTTCCACTATATGATAGCAGCTTGGTAGTCCATCATTTGATTTTTGATGTCATTCTCTCTTCTAAGGGCATACACTGTTGTGTAGTGAGTTTCATAGAAGAAAGGGGAACACCAAGATACTTAAAGGGCATCTCTCCTAAAGTAAATTGCATTTCAGTCAAAATTTGTTCCTTTAACGTTGTTGGGACACCAGTAATATACAGAGAACTTTTGTCCAAATTTGCTCTAAGGCCAGAAACATCCGAGAAGTGGTTGAATGCTTGGAGCAATAACTGGATTGATATTCTATCCGCTCGACAGCACATTATGAGATTATCCGCAAAATATATATGCACCAACTTCATCATCCCACACTTTGGATGGTAGTTGAAGTCAGGGTTATGTTGTAGTTGCTTGAGGGTCCTGTTCAAGTATTCCATCGCCAGAACAAAAAGGTAAGGAGACATAAGGCCCCCTGCCTCAATCCCTTTTTTACCACAAACTTAGGAGTAAGCCCTCCATTGATTAGGAGTGAGTAGCTCACTGTGGTAACACATTCCATGATCCACTCCACAAACTTTCCAGGCAAGCCAAATTCCAACAGTACATTCTTTAGAAAACCTTACTCCACTGAATCATATGCTTTCCTTATGTCAATTTTGATAAGACATCTAGGTGATAATCCTTTCCGAGTATAGCCTTTAACTAATTCATGAGCCACTATAACATTGTCCAATATACTCCTCCCTGATATGAAAGCTGATTGGGATGGCCCAACTAAAGAATCCACTACTATCTTCAACCTAGCAGTAAGAATTTTTGCTATAAGCTTGTACATAGTAGTGCAGCAAGCTATAGGTCTATACTCTTTCACATATGTTGGATTAGAGACCTTGGATACTAATGTTATTGTAGTACAGTTGATCTCCTTTAATAGTTTTCCATTGTCAAAGAACTATAGAATAGCCTGAGTAACTTCTTCTCCTATTATTCCCTAAAACTCCTTAAAGAATTCTGTAGTGAACCCATCTATTCTAGGAGACTTGTCATTAGGTAAATCCCTCAATGCATGGATCACTTCCATTTCTGTGACAGGTTGAACAAAAGCTTGTTGTTGATCTCTATTGAGGCATGGTCCATCTTTGGCATAATAGGTGTTTAGGCATGGTAACTTATGGGCACTTATTCCTAGCAGTTGAAAGAAGTCTGTGAATTCTCTTTGCACCTGTGTAGACTCTGTTAGTTGCACTCCTTGATCATTCCATATTGACACAATATTATTCCTCCCTTGTCTAGCTTTGAGTTGAGCATGAAAGTACTTAGAGTTGGAATCCCCATGATTGATCCAGACAGCTTTAGATTTTTATCTAAGCACTCTTTCATGAATAGTAGACCATTTCTCTAGTTCCCATAGTATCTCTCTCTCTGCCAAAATCAGTTGTGGATTATAGAGATCATTTCCCAATTCACTCTGTATGTCACTAAGCTTTGACTGTAACTCCTCTAATTTATGATCTAGTGATGACATTTCTCTGTTCATGGTTATAGATTCTTGCTCAATATGCTTCAACTTCTTGCATACTCTGTACATAGTATGCCCTGTGATGTTAACCTCCCAAGCTTTTTGAGTGGCCTCTTTGAATGCTTCCTGATACAATAGCACATTCAGCAATCTGAAGGGCTTGGGTAATCTCTGTCTAGGCACAATGGTAGAGATGAGGATAGGTGAGTGATATGAGCATCCCGGATTAAGATAACAAGCTTCCAGATTGCCATAATTGGTGAACCATTGATCATTGCCAAGAGCCCAATCAATTAAGCTATAAATTCTATTCTCAGGATCTTGCTTATTACTCTATGAAAACTGACATCCTTTCCTTCTGATTTGGCCCAAGTCAACTTCATCTATACAGTCCTGAAAATCTTGTGTTTCTGCTTGTTGGATTGGAGCCCTATTAACTCTATCATGGACCGACAAAACTGTATTGAAATCCCCCATTATCACCCATTATTCTGTCATATTGTTGTTGATCCTTTCAATTACTCGCAAATTTGATTTCTACCTTCAATTGTGTTATACCCATACATGTAAGTGGCATGGCAAGCAAATCTAGAGTATTTGTCTTTCACATAGCAGTGCACTACTTGAGGATGTGATGATATAATCCTAACTGTAACCTGTTATGGCTTCCAACATACCTATATTCTGCCGTTAGGACTTGAGTTATAGTCTGCATCCACCTGCCAGTCAGCCCCCAATTTCCTCTTTATTCTCTCAGCTTTATTAGCTTTAACTTTAGTCTCAAGTCAGCCAATTAGAACCACCTTATTCTTAAGCAAAAAGGATTTTAACTATTTTTTCTTATAGGGCTTATTCAGCCCTCTGATATTCCATGATCCAAATATCATGGTGGATTCTTATTGACTGGACTAGTAACCCTTACCACATTGCTAGTGGCTTTCTCTGTATCAATTCTTAAGGCACTGAACTTGTTCTGTCTTAGCATCCTCTCCATTTCAATGCTTGCCTGTATCTTATCTTGTATCTNAGGTGTTTAGGCATGGTAACTTATGGGCACTTATTCCTAGCAGTTGAAAGAAGTCTGTGAATTCTCTTTGCACCTGTGTAGACTCTGTTAGTTGCACTCCTTGATCATTCCATATTGACACAATATTATTCCTCCCTTGTCTAGCTTTGAGTTGAGCATGAAAGTACTTAGAGTTGGAATCCCCATGATTGATCCAGACAGCTTTAGATTTTTATCTAAGCACTCTTTCATGAATAGTAGACCATTTCTCTAGTTCCCATAGTATCTCTCTCTCTGCCAAAATCAGTTGTGGATTATAGAGATCATTTCCCAATTCACTCTGTATGTCACTAAGCTTTGACTGTAACTCCTCTAATTTATGATCTAGTGATGACATTTCTCTGTTCATGGTTATAGATTCTTGCTCAATATGCTTCAACTTCTTGCATACTCTGTACATAGTATGCCCTGTGATGTTAACCTCCCAAGCTTTTTGAGTGGCCTCTTTGAATGCTTCCTGATACAATAGCACATTCAGCAATCTGAAGGGCTTGGGTAATCTCTGTCTAGGCACAATGGTAGAGATGAGGATAGGTGAGTGATATGAGCATCCCGGATTAAGATAACAAGCTTCCAGATTGCCATAATTGGTGAACCATTGATCATTGCCAAGAGCCCAATCAATTAAGCTATAAATTCTATTCTCAGGATCTTGCTTATTACTCTATGAAAACTGACATCCTTTCCTTCTGATTTGGCCCAAGTCAACTTCATCTATACAGTCCTGAAAATCTTGTGTTTCTGCTTGTTGGATTGGAGCCCTATTAACTCTATCATGGACCGACAAAACTGTATTGAAATCCCCCATTATCACCCATTATTCTGTCATATTGTTGTTGATCCTTTCAATTACTCGCAAATTTGATTTCTACCTTCAATTGTGTTATACCCATACATGTAAGTGGCATGGCAAGCAAATCTAGAGTATTTGTCTTTCACATAGCAGTGCACTACTTGAGGATGTGATGATATAATCCTAACTGTAACCTGTTATGGCTTCCAACATACCTATATTCTGCCGTTAGGACTTGAGTTATAGTCTGCATCCACCTGCCAGTCAGCCCCCAATTTCCTCTTTATTCTCTCAGCTTTATTAGCTTTAACTTTAGTCTCAAGTCAGCCAATTAGAACCACCTTATTCTTAAGCAAAAAGGATTTTAACTATTTTTTCTTATAGGGCTTATTCAGCCCTCTGATATTCCATGATCCAAAAATCATGGTGGATTCTTATTGACTGGACTAGTAACCCTTACCACATTGCTAGTGGCTTTCTCTGTATCAATTCTTAAGGCACTGAACTTGTTCTGTCTTAGCATCCTCTCCATTTCAATGCTTGCCCGTATCTTATCTTGTATCTTTGGCTTCTTCATTATGTGCTTTCCTCTATCATTATTGTTTGCTTTCTCCATAGGCATATCTTCAGATTGTTGGCCAGTTATTATCACATTGACAACATCATTTGAGCTCTCAGGTCATTCAGCTGTTGATACTTGTATCTGTTCATTCCCCACATCTTTTTTTGGGATAGGATCAAATTTGGCCCTCCACTCCTTCTTTTGGTGTTTCCTCCCCTTGTTCACTTGCTGCTGCTTCCAGTTACCAGTGTCATCTAGTTCCTTCTTACAGCTACCTGTGACATGTCCCATTTGAAGACAGTCTTGACAAAATAGAGGCTTCCATTCATATTCCACAACCTGCATTCGACATTACCCATTGGGCATCTCTAATGGAATTTCGTCTGGCAATGGTTGGGATATGTCCATTTCAATTAGCATCCTAGCATAAGAAATTCTATCTTCCTGTGTTGTAAGCTTATCAGTGCAAATTGGTCGCCCTAGACAACTGGCTATTCTGCCCAAATTTCCAGTAGTGCAAAATTGGATAGGTAAATTTGGTAACATTACCCACATAGGAATGATTTGGTCAAGCTCATTACTCATCTGAAAATCTGGACTCCATTGCTTGAGCACTAAAGGTATGTGATTGAAAGTCATGAAGTACCCGTCGTTATGGAGAAATACCTGAGGGGTAGTGACTGAGTTCCATAGGCCATAAATAAATTTTAGCATCTCCTTGAATGTAGGATTTCCTCCAATTACATACCCAACTAAGGCTAGACTCCATTTATGGTTCTGCTCTTCAATTTCTCGTGGGTTCAATTTAACTACCTTGACACCGTCCTTCAGTACCGGCGAGTAGTATTCAAGTTTCATTCCCAATTGTTGTTGCTGATTCCCTTTAACCACTTCCGCCATAGTAAGCTTAATTTCATTAGATTTGGCCGAGAAAGTGAGCTTCCTCGCCGCATTTGAAGCTCCTACTCCTGGATCGTATGGAGTCTCTTCCTCTCTTGGCTGAATCACAGTTTGCATTACTGTTGGATCACTCCCCATCCCTAGCATCCAATGCATCAATTGAATCGGCGCTAGTGATTGGGGAACGCCAGATTCTGGTGTTATTTTCCTAGTTGTACCTTCATTAGCTTTAGGTGAAGCCGGCGCTGGAGCAACCTACCGCTTCTTCCTCGCCATTTCAATTGGTGGCGCATGTTAGTAACCCTAACGTAACATGCGCCTAAAGTCTTCTACTTTTGCGATTCTTGCAAGTGGGGAATTTTAAATTTAAAAGAACTTATTAATCACTTAGTTTACTTAATAACTCATATAATCCCACCTAGTTTAAAATTCGGCTGGAAACCACATTTGTGGACCTCGAAAAGTGCCTAACACCTTCTCTTTGAGGTAATTTGAACCCTTACCCCATCTTTGGTGACGCAAACTAGTCAAATCAGAGTTATCTGCAAATAGGTGCTCTTATGCGCCTTAAAAATCATTAGGTGGCGAATCTTTTCTTTAACACCCATTTAAAAGAGTTGTCACACGTCAACCCGTTTTTGCGAGAAAATAGGGCGCGACAGGAGCCATCTCGATGCTGGACTAATAACTATTGTTGTAAGCAAACTCGGCCAAAGGCAAGAATCGATCCCACTGCCCTCCGAAGTCAATCACACATGCTCTGAGCATATCCTCCAAGATCTGAACCGTCTGCTTTGACTGTCCGTCAGTCTACGGATGAAAGGCTAAGCTAAGCTCTACCCGGGTCCCCAACTCACTTTGTAGTGCCCTCCAAAAATGCAAAGTAAACTGAGGGCCTCTATCTGATATGATGGAAACAGGCACACCATGCAACCGAAAAATCTCCTGAATGTAAATCTGGGCCAATCTCTCTGAAGGATACGTAGTCACAATCGGAATGAAGTATGCTGACTTGGTTAACCTGTCGACAATGACCCAAACTGCATCAAACTTCCTCAAGGTCCGTAGCAACCCAACTACGAAGTCCATAGTGATGCGTTCCCATTTGCACTCAGGTATAACCATATGCTGAAGTAGGCTACCTGGCATCTGATGCTCATACTTAACCTACTGGCAATTTAGGCACCTAGCTACATACTCAACTATGTTCTTCTTCATTCGCCGACACCAATAATGCTACCTCAAGTCGCAATACATCTTCGTGCTACCTGAATGAATAGAATACCGAGAACTGTGTGCCTCCTCTAGAATCTTCTCCCTCAATCCATCAACATTAGGAATACATAGACGAATCTGGAGTCGCAGAACACCACCCTCAATGATAGTAACCTCCTTGGCACCACCAAGTAGTACCGTCTCCCTAAGAACCAATAAGTGTGGATCTTCGAACTGACGAGCCTTGATCTACTCGAATAATGAAGATTGAGCGAAGACGCATGCAAGAACTCGGCTCGGCTCTGAAATATCCAACCTCACAAGTCTGTTAGCCAAGGACTGAATGTCCAAAGCTAATGGCCTCTCCTTTGCTGAAATGAATGCCAAACTACCCATACTCTCCATTTTTCTGCTCGAGGCATCCGCAACCACATTCGCCTTGCCATATGGTAAAGGATGGTAATATCATAATTTTTTAGTAACTCAAGCCACATGCGCTGCCTCAAATTGAGATCCCTCTTCTTAAATAGATGCTGCAAGCTGCGATGATCGGTGTAAACGTCACAAGACACCCCATAGAGATAATGCCTCCAGATCTTGAGAGCATGAACTATCGCGGTCAACTCCAAATCATGTATGGGGTAATTCTTCTCGTGGGGCTTCAGCTAACGTGAAGCATATGCAACAACTCGCCCCTCCTACATCAATACACAACCCAAGCCAATGCATGAAGCGTAAGAATACATAGTATACATCCCTGAACTGGAAGGCAACACTAACACCAGTGTTAAAGTCAATGCGGTCTTGAGCTTCTGGAAGCTCGCCTCGCAATTATCGGACCATCAGATTAGAGCACCCTTCTGGGTCAACCTAGTCAAAGGTGTTGCAATAGATGAGAAGCCCTCCACAAACCAATGATAATAACCTGCTAATTCCAAGAAGCTTCTGATCTCGGTCTCTATGGTAGGACGAGGCCAACTCTGAATTGCCTCGATCTTCCTATGATCTACCTTAATAACCTCGCCTGATACAGCATGTCCCAAGAATGCCACAGAATCTACCCTGAACTCACACTTGGAGAACTTAGCATATAGCTTCTGTTCCCGCAAGATCTGAAGCACTACTCTTAAATTTTGCTCGTGCTCCTCCATGCTACACGAGTAGATCAATATGTCATCAATGAAGACAATGACAAACGAGTCAATATATGTCCTGAACACCCGGTTCATCAAATCCATAAATGCCGATGCGGCATTAGTCCAGCCGAAGGACATCACTAGAAACTCATAATGGCCATATCTAGTCCGAAAAGCCATCTTCGGAACATCCGAATCACGAATCTTCAACTGATGATACCCCGATCTCAAGTCGATCTTAGAGAACACCCTGGCACCCTATAACTGGTCAAACAAATCATCAATACGTGATAACAGGTACTTGTTCTTAATGGTAACTTTGTTCAATTGTCTGTAATCAATGCACATCCGCATAGTCCCATCTTTCTTCTTCACGAACAACACCGGTGCACCCCAAGGAGGCACACTCGGTCTGACGATCCCCTTTGCTAGCAACTCTCCTCAAGCTGTCCTTTCAACTCCTTCAACTCTTTCGGAACCATGTGGTACGGTGAAATAGATATAGGCTGGGTACCTGGAGCCAAATCAATACAGAAATCGATATCACGATCTGGTAGCATGCCTGGAAGATTATAAGGAAATGCATATGAGCACTCCTAGACCACGAGCACTGAATCAATCAACGGAGTCTCTGTAGTAGTATTCTGAACATAAGCTAGATAAGCCAAGCAACCCTCATCGACCATGTGTCGAGCCTTCAGAAAAGAGATGACCCGACTAGATGCACTGACAGACGAACCCTTCCACTTTAATCTAGGCAACTCTGGCATCGCCAAGGTAACAGTTTTGGCATAGCAATCAAGGACGAAATGATATGGGGACAACTAGTCCATACCCAGAATGACCTTAATGCCGGTCATATCAAGCAATAGAAGATCCGCTCTAGTCTCATAACCACAGAAAGTCATGATACATGACCGATAGATCCAATCCACAACAATAAAATTTCCCACTAGAGTGGACACATATACGGGAGCACCCAAGGACTCGCGATGAATACCTAGAAAATGAGAAAACAGAGATGAAACATATGAATATGTAGACCCTGGATCAAATAGTATAGAAGCATCCTTACCGTAGACAGAAATAATACCTATGATCACGGAATCTCAGGCTACTACATCTGGTCTGGATGGAAGGCATAAAACCTAGCTGGAGCACCACCTGACTGGCCTCCACATCTAGGATGGCCCTTACCCACCTACCCTCTGCCTCTGGGTGGCCGGACGGCTGGTGCGGCAGCTGGTGCTGTAATCATAGGCTGATGACCCTACTATACTGCCTTGCCCCGAAGTTTGGGATAAAACCTCTTCATATGGCTCGGATCCCCGCACTTATAATAACCCCTCTGAATGGTGAGCTACTGACATGAAGTTTGACCCTGATGACCTAAATACCCACTGGAGGAATCTTAAATAGCTGCCGGGCGGTTGGAGCTCTCTGGTATAGCGCTAAAATAGGGCCACACTTGAGCACCCCGAGAAGGCGACGATGTTGGATATGTGGGCCTGCGAGACTGACCCCTCACAAACTGACCTCTGCCCCCAAACGGAGCACCGCTGAACCCTCCAGAATAACGAAACTTCTTGTCCCTCGGCACCTGCTCTTGGCTCTACTGATGAATACCCTCAATCCTCCGAGCTATCTCCACAACCAGCTCGTAAGAGGTCCCCATCTCAACCCATCGGGCCATAGTGGACTGGATCCCACAGTGCAAACCTGCAAGAAACCTCTACACTCTCTCTGCATTAGTAGAGAGTATAATAAGTGCAAGGCGAGACAACTCAGAGAATCTCGCCTCATAGTCGGTCACCGACATCTGACACCTGCTGGAGCTTCTCGAACTGAAATTGCAGCTCTTCCCTATGAGAGGGTGGATTATATCTATCTAGAAAGAGGCATGTGAATTGGTCCCAAGTCAAGGGAGGAGAACCCGCTGGCCTGCCGAGAAGATAGAATTGCCACCATCTATGGGCCCTACCCTCAAGCTGAAAGGTGACATTGAAAGTAAGGTCTAAGCTTTCGAGCGGCGACTACGAGAGCCAAGGCTAATATTTTGAGATGTGGATAACGAGTTTCTACTGCCGATAAAACTTTGCTAACATAATAGATAGAAGATTGCGTACCTTCGTCTTCCCGAACTAGAACGACACTTACCGCTACCTCCGAGACCGCTAAGTATACTAGAAACTGCTCACCTTCCTCCGATTTGGATAGTAACAGAGGGCTTCATAAATACCATTTCAGGTCTTTTAGAGCCTATTGGCATTTCGGAGTCCATTCAAAGTTGTTCTTCTTCTTCAGGAGTGAGAAGATGTGATGGAATTTTTCTGAGGACTGAGAAATGAACCTGCTCAGAACTGCTAGTCTTCCGGTTAGCCTTTGGACTTCTTTCACATTTGTCAGCTGGTCTAGGATTTCATCCATGGCTTTAATATTTTCGGGATTGACTTTTATCCCCTTTTGTGACATAAAAAAAACACAAAAATTTTCTAGAGCTGACTCCGAATGCACACTTTTCGGGATTAAGTTTCATGTTGTGCTTCCTTAGGATGTCAAAGGTTTCTTGGAGGTGTTTTAGATTGTCACCTGCGTTCAAAGACTTAACCAACATATCATCTATGTAAGCTTCCATTATTTTTCCTATTTGCTTTTTGAACATTTTGTTCACGAGCCTCTGATAAGTGGCTCCGGCGTTCTTAAGCCCAAAAGGCATCACATTGTAGAAATATGTACCAAAGTTCATTGTGAACGGAGTTTTTTCCTAATCCTCCGAGTTCATTTTGATTTGGTTGTACCCGAAATAGGCATGGAGGAAACTCATCAACTCATGCCCGCCGTTGCATCAATCATTTGATCAGTGTTTGGCAATGGGAACAAGTTTTTTGAGCATGCCTTATTCAGATATTTATAATCTACGCACATGCAAAATATATTATTCTTTTTTGGAAATACTACTACATTAGCTAGCCAGTCGGGATACTTTACCTCCCGGATTGAACCGATATCAAGAAATCGAGTTATATTTTCTTTGACAAACTTGTTTCTGACCTCGGCGATAGGGCACTTCTTTTGCCTTACCCGATGGATGATGGGATCCAGGATTAACTTGTGCATAGCCACCTCTAGAAGGATACTTGTCATATCCGCATGCGACCATGCAAAACAATCAATATTAGTTTTAAGAAATTCTATAAATCCTTACCTAATCTTGGTGTATAATCATTTCCCCAAGTGGAACTTCCTTTCTAGGAACATTTTGAACAATGCCAAATGTTTGAGTTCTTCCGCCGTGAATTTGGTTGCGTCTGTTTCTTTAGGTACCTTGAAATACCTTGGTACCTGATAGGATTCCGACGCCTCCTCCCCTTTGTCATTTTCGTTTGATTCGGGAAGGGGCGTCGGTTCCTATAATTGCTATGTCGTGTGTTCCTTCTCTTTAATGCTGGAAACCGAGATCATGTTCATCTCCCTTGCACTGGTTAATCTCCCCTTATTTGTTTGATTCCTTTTGGATTTGGGAATTTCAGAAGTTGATGGTATGTTGATGGCACAACCTTCATCTGTTGTAGCCATGGTTTACCAAGAATAATCTTATAGCCCATGTCGACGTCTACTACTTCAAACAAGGTAGTCTTCATAACCCTTTCGGCATTTGTGGGCAGCAGAATCCCCCATCGGGTTGTCACACATACTAGGTTGAATCCGGCGAGGAGCTTTGTTGCCGGAATGATGCTTCCGGTTAGCTTGGCTTGCTCCAACACTCTCCATTGAATGATATTGGCTGAACTTCCTGGGTCCACCAAAACACGTTTAATTTTAAAATCTAGAACATTAAGAGAAATTACCAGGGCATCGTTGGGTGGTAGTAAGAGTCCATCGGCATCTTCCTCTATGAAGGTGATATTTTCCTCGGAGACTTCCCGGAATCTCTTGCTATAGGTTACTGATACCTTTGTCATTGTTGCTGTCGAAAAGGTTACACCATTAATCTCGTTTCCCCTGAAAATCATGTTGATCGTTAGTCGAGGACGATCTTCTCCTATCTTCGAGGGTTCTACATTATCCCAGTTGTGATGTTAATTGTTTTAGGCTCGGTCACTTAAGAACTCTTTGAGATAGCCATTTTTCAACAACGTCCCCATCTCCTCGCACAAATGTCAGCAGTCCCCAGTTCGATGGTAGTTAGTCCCATGATACTCGCACCACAGAGTAGGATCCCTTTGGCGGGGATCAGATCTCATTGGCCTCGAGAACCGCGCTTCCTTAATGTTCTTCATCGCTGATACCAGCTCCACTACGCTGACATTGAAATTATACTCTGAAAGTCTAGGATACGTGGAACCTGATACCTCTTTGTCATGCAATGACTTGTTATTCTAGCTGCGGTCAGTCCTTCTATCGGGAGCGAACTTGTCCGCCGATCGAAAACTTCTGCCGTGTCCTTCGGCCCTTTCTTAGGGTAAAAATCGGCCCTTAGAAGATTGTTGATCTGCGTCAAAATCATCCTTCGACTTATCCTTGTTCTTTTCTTGATCCCGACCCTTGGTTGATGTAGGAAAACCGAGCTGGTCATCTTCTATTCTTATCTTCAAGTCGTAACGCCTCAGTCGCCCATTCGTCCGGCACGACCGGTAGCAACATTCTTTCTTTCTGAAATCTGGTCACGAACTCCCACAGCAATTCAATATAAAAAGCCAGTGTAACTTAAACTCATTCGATATGGGGCGCTAGTAACTACGGTCTTTAGGTCTCAACTGGATACTTTAATCAACCTCACGCATCTGTAGATTCAACCAGAAAGTTAATTAAGTTACTCAAACTCTTAAACTGGTTTAAAGTATCAAAACCATCATCAAATATTTGATGAGTTAGTCAAAACTACAAATGATTCGAGATTGCAACGCTTAATAAGACAACTTGATTCCTTTTCAAATGCATATATTACTTATAAAATAATATTAATATTTTTTATACTAGTTGCATATACGGAAAGTTTTATTTTAAAATTAAAATTGATAAAATCACACTTAAGATCAACAATGTCTCAAGATAATTAAATATATTATCTATACATATTATTAATTGAAAAACTTTATTAGAAAAAATTGATTATAAACAAAATTATTATTTCACTTTACATTTCAAAAAGCTAGATAAATAAACCTCAAATAAAAATATATACGCAGTTTTTGTTTAAAAAATATTTAAAACCTCTAATCAAGGTTTGGCTTTAGGCCACCAATTTTGTTGAGCCCCTTCTACTAATAAAGAGAGGCAAGAAAGAGAGGTGAGATAAATATTTTTGAACCTTCATTCCGAATTACCTAAAACCAACTTTAATTTAGAGTATAGTTCGATTACTCAAAACTTAAGTAACCACAAATTACCGTTAAAATATGTTAGACTCGTTATGTCATCTGCAATTCAATTAATATATATATATACACACCATTTTACACCGAGTAAATTTTTTCACAAAAAATATTACTCCCTCTGGTTCAATTTGTTTGAATCTATTTAAATAGATGCGGAGTCTAATAAAAACGAAAAGATTGTTAAACTTTGTGGTCCAAAACCATCCATAGGTATTTGTATGCTTATAAATCATTTATTAAAGGTAAAATAAGAAGTTTAAGTTATATTCTTTTCAAATTTAGATATGAGCCATTCTTTTTTAAATTAACTAAAAGGAAAATAGGTTCAAAGGAAAATAGGTTCATTCTTTTTAAAAAGAGTTAATACTAGGGGTGTTCAAAACCGAACCGAAACCGAAAACCGAACCACAAAAGTGGCTTAATGGCTTATTGTTATCGGGTTATCGGATTAACGGGTGGAAAACAGATTAAAATTTTATTATTAACAGCTTATCGATTTGGGGGCGAATTATTTAATTTTCTTATCGGATAAACCGTTAACCTGTTAAGAATTTTTATATTTATATAATTTTATACATATGTATGACATGTACATTCAGGCAACCATGGAAAAAAAGTTGATGAATCATGGGATTGCGATGTGCCCATTTTGTATCAACATATGAGGTTAGCATAGGTTCTGGACATAGATGTGATGATCCAAAATATCATCTTTAAATTTAATAATTAATTTTGTATTCTAAGACCTCAAAAAGCACTATTTATCATTCCTTGACTTGCGTGCGCAGTTCGTAAAAATTTCAGAAAAGTTTTTATGTGAAAAACGGATTAAAATGTAAATTAGAGTTTTAAAACTCAACTGAGTTGACTTTGGTCAATATTTTAAGTAAACGGACTTGGATAAGTATTTTGACAGTTTCGGTAGGTCCGTATCGTGATTTGGGACTTGAGCGTATGCCCGGAATCAAATTCCGAGGTTTCTAGCCCGAGATATGGAATTTTGATGAAAAAATAAAAGTTTAATTTCAAATAGTGATCGGATGTCGAATTATGGGAAAACGACACCAGAATAGAATTTTGATGATTCCAATAGCTCCATATGGTGATTTTGGACTTAGGAGCCTGATCGGAATTTTATTTGGAAGTCCGTAGTGAAATTAGGCTTGAAATGGCTAAAAAATAAGAATTTTAGTTTGGAAGTTTGACCGGGGAGTTGACTTTTTGATATCGAGCCGAAATCCAGCTCCAAAATTTTTTATAGATCCGTTATATCATTTATGACTTGTGTGCAAAATTTGAGATCAATCGGAGTTGATTTGATAGGTTTCGACATCGAATATAAAAGTTGGAAATTCTAAGTTTCATTAAGCTTGAATTGGAGCATAATTCATGATTTTAGCATCGTTTTAGGTGATTTGAGGTTCCAAATAAGTTCGTATGATGTTTTAGAACTTGTTGGTATATTTGGTTGAGATCCCGAGGGCCTAGGGTGAGTTTCGGATGGTTAACGGATCAAAAATTGGACTTAAAAGCTGTTGCAATTGTTTCCTCTTCTGTTGGATATTCTGGGCTGTGATCGAGCCCAGATATCAAGCCCAGGGTTGATGAGGCTCAGGCTCGAGCTTGAGATCGGAGCCACGATCGAAGGTCCAGCTTGAGGACATGATCGAAGGCAAGGCTCGAGGGCTAGGATCGAGACCCCTGCTCGATGCCTTGAATGAAGGCCCATACTCGATGCCCTGATTGAAGGCAAGGCTCGAGGGCTAGGATCGAGAGCCATGCTCGATGCTCTGATCGAAGGCACATGCTTGATGCCCTGATCGAAGGCCCAGCCTCGATGCCATGATCGAGGCCATGACCGAGGTCAAGGATAATAATGGGATCCTCTGCTGGTTCCACTGGTAGAATAACTGGAACAGTCATGGGATGTCCTCTACCTCTACCACGGGCTGGTTCTGGGACGTCCTCTACCTCTACCACGGGCTGGATCCCTCCCTTGGCCTCTAGCAACTGAGGGAGTAGCTCTTACCTGGTTCGGAACCTCATTCGAGCGCGTTCTCCCCATCTGTGAGAGAGTAAGAGAAAGATATTTAGTACTACATCAATTACACGATGGAAGATGAAGAAAGGTAGTTTCTTAACACCGTATAGCCTCTCGAAGATAAGTACAGACGTCTATGTACCGATCCGCAAGACTCTATTAGGTCTGCTCATAACTTGTGAGACCTACAAGAACCGAGTGCTCTGATACCATGTTGTTATGACCCAATTTCACCTAAAGGTGATGATGGCGCCCAATACTACAGTTAGGCAAGCCAACTAATAAATTAAACATATATCGATTAGATTTAAATCCAAGAAAATAATAAAAACATCAAATTCTACCAATGTGTGTGCCAAGACCTGGTGTCACAAGTGTATGAGCATCTAGTAGATTATACAAAACTCCAAATACTGTCTGAAATGAAATAGACAGAATGTAAATATAAGAAGAGACACCGGTAGCTGCAGAACGGCTCAGAAAGGCAGCTCAGCACTATTCCTCGGGATGACGTGGATATGTGATGATAGGTCCTCCACTAGTACCTATCTCAGATCTTGCACAAAAAGTACTGCAAGTGTAGTATGAGTACGTAAACAACGTGTACCCAGTAAGTATCAAGCCTAATATCGAAGTGGTAGAGACGAGATGGCCGACTTTGACACTCATTATGAGTCAATGATAAAAATTAAAAAAAAAACTAGAATATCTAAATCAGCATGATTCACAGAATTTACAATAATTTATTAACCAGCAGAAATAATTAAATTCCTTCAAATGCAATAATTCTCAATATATTAATTAAATTCCTTCAAATGCAATAATTCTCAATATATTAATTAAATTCCTTCAAATTGAATAAATTTCCAAATCATGAATTAGTCTCATTTACAGGAATAACAATAATTCCTTAACAAGTAGGAATAATAATTCTTTAAATTCCAAAGATTTCCAATTTATCAATTAGCTTCGCAAGCTGTAATAAACTATCAAAGTATCGTGTAATTATTATTATTAAGTATGATTTCTGCCGAGATCGTACGGCGCAATCCAGAGTGTCGTGTACACTGCCCAGGGACGTGCGGCACGATCCATAGATGCATCTATCCTGCCGAGGCATTCGGTCTGATCCACAAGAAAGGAGGATATTTTCTTATGTACCTCCGGAATAAGAGTGTTTATTGTAAAATTTATTCGAGAGGATAATAATTTATTTCAATAATTAATTATTCTAATCAAAACTTTAAGCATATAAAAATTTCATCTTTTACTACCTTTCATAACAATTCACAATATATACATCAAATAATTTAATTAATAAAGAATATAATTTACACAAGTAATTCATGCTTTGAGTCCTAAACTACCCGGACTTTAGCATTAATAGTAGCTACGCACGGACTCTCGTCACCTCGTGCGTACGTAACCCCCGCAATTAGCAATAATTATTTAATTTAATCACCTATGGGGTAAATTTCCCCCTCACAAGATTAGACAAGAGACTTACCTCGTCTTGCTCTAATTTAATCCACTAGTAGGCCTTTTCCTCGATTATCCAACTTCAATTGTCTCGAATCTAACCAAAAATAATTCGATACAATTACTAAAATTTATAGGAATCAATTCTATAAGGAAATACTATATTTTTAATAACAAATTCCGAAATTAATTAACAATTCGTCTGTGTGGCTCACATCTCGGAATCCGGCGAAAGTTATGAAATCCAACAACCCATTAAATTAAGAGTGCACCCATACCAGTCTTACTCAAATCCGACTCCGAATCGATACCGAAATCTCAAATATTCGTTTCTAAAAATTTCCCAAATTTCAATCTCAAAACACTTTTTTAACGGTGAAAACAACGATATATTTATGTATATAGACCAAATCCGAGTTAGAATCACTTACCCCAATGTCTTTCCTTGAAAATCTATCCAAAATCGCCTCTGCTCAAGCTCCAATTTGTTAAAAATGGCGAATGGGATGAATGCCCTCTTTTTATAAAACTGCCCAGACAGCCTTCGGAACTGGTCCTCGAACTGGGCCTCGATCGTGGGGAGCAGGGTGAAGTGCCTGTGGTAGAGCCAGTTCCGGTGGATTTCACATATACACCGGGATTTCAGGATGTTATGGGTCATATGCTGTGATTTATGGACACTATGACTCAGGCCGGTTTATTTTCGGTAGACCCAGCCACATCTCAGGCATGCGGGGGAGCACAGACTCCGACTGCACAGGCTCATGGACAGGCAGCTGCAGAATATCAGACCCAGGGTGCACTACCCGTGGGTGGATCCCAGCCAGTGGTAGCAGCTACACCTGAGCCGAGATCAGCTGCAACCGCTGATCCACAGAAACTTGGACAGATGGACTAGACTACATCCTCCTGTCTTTGGGGGTGAGCGACATGAGGATCCCCAGGATTTCATTGATCGGTGCAAGGATAGACTGTACAATATGAGGATATTGGAGTCTCATGGGGTAGACTTTGCTACTTTTTAGCTAGAGGGTAGAGCCGTAGATGGTGGCAGTCTTATGTTCTTGGCAGACCAGCAGATTCTCCTCCCATGACTTGGGACAGGTTCACCCATATCTTCCTGGACAGGTATATTCCACCCTCCCAGAGGGAAGAGTTGAGGTTTCAGTTTGAGCAGCTCCAGCAGGGTCAGATGTAAGTGACCGATTATGAGGCGAGGTTTTCTGAGTTATCTCGCCAGGCACTTATGATACTCCCTGCTGAAGCGGAGAGAGTGCGGAGGTTTGTTGCGGGTTTACATACTGGCATTCAGGCCGCTATGGCTAGAGAGGTTGAGATGGGTACTTCTTATGAGCTAGTCGTGGAGATAGCCCGCAGGATTGAGGGTGTACGTCAGCGTAGCCGAGAGCAGGTTACTAGAGATAAGCAGTTTAGGTATTCTGGAGAGTTCAGAGGTGCTCCGTCTGAGGGCAGAGGGAAGTCCAACAGGCCCCCATATCCAGCACCACTGCCTCCTCGAGGTGCTCCAGTGCGACCCTATCTCAGTGCTATATCAGAGAGTTCTTATCGCCCACCAGCTATTCAGGGTTCTTCTAGTGGGTATTCAGGTCACCAGGGCCAGACTTCTAGTCAGCAGCTTATCGTACCGAAAAGTTGTTACGAGTGCGGGGATCCCAGTCATATGCGAAGAGTCTGCCCCAGACTGCGGGGTTGACCAGTGCAGCAGGGTCAGTATCCTATGATTACTGCACCAGTTGCTCCACCAGTAGTCCGACCACCAAGAGGTGGAGGACAGGTGGGTAGGGGACGTCCTAGAGGTGGAGGTCAGCNTCAGGTCACCAGGGCCAGACTTCTAGTCAGCAGCTTATCGCACTGAAAAGTTGTTATGAGTGCGGGAATCCCAGTAACATACGGAGATTCTGCCCCATACTGTGGGGTAGACCAGTGCAGCAGGGTCAGCAACCTATGATTACCGCACCAGTAACTCCACCAATAGTCCGACCACTAAGAGGTGAAGGACAGGTAGGTAGGGGTCATCCTAGAGGTGGAGGTCAGTAAGGCGGAGGCCAGCCAGTTGGCACTCCAGCTCGGTTCTATACTTTTCCGGCCAGACCAGATGCAGAGGCCTCAGATGCTGTAATTACAGGTATTATTTCTATTTGCGACAAAGATGCCTCAGTATTATTTGATCCAGGATCTACGTATTCATATGTGTCATCTCTATTTGCTCCATTCCTGGATGTTTCTCGTGAGTCCTTAAGTACTCATGTTTATGTGTCCACTATATGGGCGATTCTGTTGTTGTGAACCGGATCTACCGGTCTTGTATTATTACATTTTGTGGTTATGAAACTAGAGCAGATCTCCTATTGCTTGAGATGACCGACTTTGAAATTATTCTAGGCATGGATTGGTTAACTCCATATCATGCTATTCTAAATTATTATGCTAAGACGGTTACCTTGGCTATTCCCGCACTGCCTAAGCTGGAGTGGAAGGGTTCGTCTGTTAGTTCATTTAATCGAGTTATTTCTTTTATAAAGGCTCAACACATGGTTGAGAAGGGATATTTGGCTTATATAGCCTATGTTCGGGATACTACTGCAGAGACTCCGGCTATTGATTCAGTGCCTGTAGTTCGGGAGTATGCATTGACTTGGCTCCAGATACCCATCCTATATCTATCCCACTGTATCTCATGGCTCCGAAAGAATTGAAAGAACAGCTTGAGGAGTTACTAGCCAAAGGGTTCTTCAGACCGAGTGTATCGCCTTGGGCTGCACCGATATTATTTGTGAAGAAGAAGGATGGAACAATGCGGATGTGTATTGATTATCGCCAATTGAACAAAGTCACGATTAAGAACAAGTACCCATTGCCGCGTATTGATTATCTATTTGACCAGTTGCAGGGTGTTAGGGTGTTCTCTAAGATCGACTTAAGGTCGGGGTACCATCAGTTGAAGATTCGGGATTCGGATGTTTCGAAGACTGCTTTTCGGACTAGATATGGTCATTATGAGTTTCTGGTGATGTACCTCGGTTTAACTAACGCCCCGACAACGTTTATAGATTTGATGAACAAGGTATTCAAGCCATATATTGATTCGTTTGTCATTGTCTTCATTGATGATATCTTGATCTACTCGCGCAGTAAGGAGGAGCATGAGCAGCATATGAGAGTAGTGCTTTAGACGCTGCGGGAATAAAAGCTATATGCTAAGTTCTCTAAATGTGAGTTTTGGCTAGAGTCTGTAGCATTTTTGGGGCATATTGTATCGGGCGAGGGTATTGAGGTTGATCCCAAAAAGAGTGAGGCAGTTCAGAATTGGCATCGTCCTACTTTGGCGACTAAGATCAGGAGTTTCCTAGGTTTAGCAGGTTATTATCGTCGGTTCGTGGAGGGCTTTTCATCTATTCCAGCACCTTTGACCAAATTAACCCAGAAGGGTGCTCCGTTCCGACGGTCTGATGATTGTGAGGTGAGTTTTCAGAAGCTCAAGACAGCATTGACTACAACACCAGTGTTAGTGTTGCCTTCCAGTTCGGGGATGTATACAGTATACTGCGACGCTTCACGCATTGATTTGGGTTGTGTATTGATGCAAGAAGGGCGAATTATTGCATATGATTCATGTCAACTGAAGAATTATCCAGTACATAATTTGGAATTAGCTGCGATTGTTCACGCTCTTAAGATTTGGAGGCATTATCTTTATGGGGTATCTTGTGAAGTTTACACTGATCATCGCAGTTTACAGCATTTGTTCAAGCAGAGGGACCTAAATCTGAGACAGCGCAGATGGCTTGAGTTACTAAAAGATTTTGATATTACTATCCTGTATCATCCGGGCAAAGCAAATATGGTTGCAAATGCCTTGAGTAGAAAGGCGGAGAGTATGGGTAGTTTGGCTTTCATTTCAGCAGAGGAGAGGCCGTTAGCTTCAGATATTCAGTCTTTGGCCAACAAACTTGTGCGGCTGGATATTTCAAAGCCCCGTCAAGTTCTTGCATGTGTTGTAGCTCAGTCTTCACTATTTGAACAGATCAAGGCTCACTAGTATGATGATCCACACTTTATGGTTCTTCGAGAAACGGTACTATAAGGTGGTGCCAAGGAAGTTACTTTTGGAGCGAATGGTGTTCTATGACTCCAGGATCATCTATGTGTTCCTAATGTGGATGGACTGAGGAAAAAGATCCTAGAGGAAGCACACAGCTCTCGGTATTCTATTCATCTAGGTGCTACGAAGATGTATTGTGACCTGAGGCAGCATTATTGGTGGCGACGAATGAAAAAAGACATAGTTGAGTATGTAGCTAGGTGTCTGAATTGCCAGCAAGTTAAATAAGAACACCAGAGGCCAGGTGGCCTACTTCAGCAGATGACTATACCAGAGTGGAAATAGGAACGTATCACTATGGACTTTGTAGTTGGGTTGCCGCGGACCTTGCGAAAGTTTGATGCAGTTTGGGTCATTGTTGATAGGTTGACCAAGTCGGCACATTTTATTCCTTCTATGACTATGTATACTTCAGAAAGGTTGGCCCAGATTTATATTCAGGAGATAGTTCGGTTGCACGGTGTGCCAATTTCTATCATATCAGATAGAGGCCCTCAGTTTATTTCATATTTCTGGAGAGCAGTACAAAGTGAGTTGGGGACCCGTGTAGAGCTCAGCACAGCCTTTCATCCGCAGACCAACGGGCAGTCAGAGCGGACAATTCAGATTTTGGAGGATATGCTCAGGGCATGTGTGATTGACTTTGGAGGTCAGTAAGATCATTTCTTGCCTTTGGCCGAGTTCGCTTATAATAACAGTTACCAATCCAGCATCAAGATGGCACCATTTGAGGCTTTATATGGTCGGTGATGATGTTCACCCATCGTATGGTTTAAGCCCGGTGAGGCTACATTATATGGTACTGATTTGGTGAAAGATGCCTTGGAAAAGGTAAAGTTGATTTAGGAGCGACTTCGTGCAGCACAGTCCAGACAGAAGAGTTACACTGATCAGAAAGCGCGAGATTTATCATTTATGATGGGTGAAAATGTTCTCTTGAAGGTTTCACCGATGAAGGGAATCATGAGATTCGGGAAGAAGGGCAAGTTGAGCCCAAGGTTTATAGGCCCATTTGAGGTGTTGAGACGAGTTGGGGAGGTTGCTTATGAGCTTGCATTGCCTCGCATCCTATCGGGAGTTCATCTGATTTTCCATGTATCTATGCTCCGGAAGTATCATGCCGACCTATCATATGTGTTACACTTCAGCACAGTTCAACTAGATAATAGCTTGGGTAATGAAGAGGAGCTAGCTGCCATTATTGATAAACAGGTTCGCCAGTTGAGGTCCAAGAGGATTTCTGCAGTAAAAGTCCAGTGGAGGCGCCAACCAGTCGAGGAAGCGACTTGAGAGGCCGAGGAAAACATGTGGAGCAGATATCCACACTTATTCAGCACTTCAGGTATAATTCTAAACTCGTTCGAGGACGAACGTTTGTTTAAGAGGTGGAGAATGTGATGACCCAAAATGTCATCTTTAAATTTAATAATTAATTCTATGTTCTAAGACCTCGAAAAGTACTATTTATCATTCCTTGACTTACGTGAGCAGTTCGGAAAAATTTCCGAAAAGTTTTTATGTGAAAAAACGGATTAAAATATGAATTAGAGCTTTAAAACTCAACTGAGTTGACTTTGGTCAACATTTTAAGTAAACAGACTCGGATAGGTATTTTGACAGTTTCGGTAGGGCCGTATCGTGATTTGGGACTTGGGCGTATGCCCGGAATCAAATTCCGAGGTCCCTAGCCCGAGATATGAAATTTTGATGAAAGATTAAAAGTTTAAGTTCAAATAGTGACCGGATGTTGAATTATGGAAAACAACCCCGGAATAGAATTTTGATAATTCCAACAGCTCCGTATGGTGATTTTAGACTTAGGAGCGTGAGCGAAATTTTATTTGGAAGTCCGTAGTAAAATTAAGCTTAAAATGGCTAAAAATAAGAATTTTAGTTTGAAAGTTAGACCGGGGAGTTGACTTTTTGATATCGGAGTCAAAATCCAGTTTTGAAAATTTTCATAGCTCCGTTATGTCATTTATGACTTGTGTGCAAAATTTGAGATCAATCGAAGTTGATTTGATAAGTTTCGACATCGAATGTAGAAGTTGAAAATTCTAAGTTTCATTAAGCTTGAATTGGAGCGTAATTTATGGTTTTAGCGTCGTTTTAGCTGATTTGAGGTTTCAAATAAGTTCATATGATATTTTAGGACTTGTTGATATATTTGGTTGAGGTCCCGAGGGCCTCGGGTGAGTTTCGGATGGTTAACGGGTCAAAAGTTGAACTTAAAAGCTGTTGTAATGTTTTCCTCTTCTATTGGATATTTTGGGTTGTGATCGAGCCCAGATATCGAGCCCAGGTATCGAGCCCAAGGTTGACGAGGCTCATGCTCGAGCTTGAGATCGAAGCCACGATTAAAGGTCCAGCTCGAGGACATGATCGAAGGCAAGGCTCAAGGGCTAGGATCGAGACCCATGCTCGATGCCTTGATTAAAAGCAAGGCTCGAGGGCTAGGATCGAGACCTATGCTCGATGCCCTAATCGAAGGCCCATGCTCGATGCCCTGATCGAAGGCAAGGCTCGAGGGCTAGGATCGAGACCCATGCTCGATGCCCTGATCGAAGGCCCAGCCTTGATGCCATGATCGAGGTCCAGGCTCGAGCCTGTGATCGAAGCCACGATCGAGGTCCAGTTCGAGGACCAGTTCCGAAGGCTGTCTGGGCAGTTTTATAAAAAGAGGGCATTCGTCCCATTCGCCATTTTTAACAAATTGCAGTTTGAGCAGAGGCGATTTTGGATAGATTTTCAAGGAAAGACATTGGGGTAAGTGATTCTAACTCGGATTTGGTCTATATACACAAATATATCGTTGTTTTCACCGTTTAATTAGTGTTTTGATATTGAAATTTGGGAAATTTTTAGAAACAAATTTTTGAGATTTCGGTATCGATTCGGAGTCGGATTTGAGTGAGACAGGTATGGTGGACTCGTAATTTAATGAGTTGTCAGATTTTATAACTTTTGCCGGATTCCGAGATGTGGGCCCCACGGACGAATTTTTAATTAATTTTGGGATTTTTATTGAAAATGTAGTATTTCCTTATAGAATTGATTCCTATAAATTTTAATGATTGTATCGAATTATTTTTGGTTAGATTCGAGCCAATCGAAGTTGGATAATCGAGGAAAAGGCCTACTATTGGATTAAATTGGAGCAAGATGAGGTAAGTCTCTTGTCTAATCTTGTGAGGGGAAAATTTACCCTATAGGTGATTAAATTAAATAATTATTTCTAATTGTGGGGGCTACGTACGCACAAGGTGACGAGAGTTCGTGCGTAGCTACTATTAATGCTAAAGTCCGGGTAGTTTAGGACTCAAAGCATGAATTACTTGTGTAAATTATATTCTTTATTAATTAAATTATTTGATGTATATATTGTGAATGGTTATGAAAGGTAGTAAAAGATAAAATTTTCATATGCTTAAATTTTTGTTTAGATTAATGAATTGTTGAAATAAATTGTTATCCTCTCGAATAAATTTTACAATAAACACTCTTATTTCGGAGGTAAATAAGAAAATATCCTCCTTTTTTGTGGATCGGACCGAATGCCTCGGCAGGATAGATGCATCTATGGATCGTGTTGCACGTCTCTCGGCAGTGTACACGACACTCTGAATCGGACCGTATGATCGCGGCAAAAATCGTGCTTTATAATAATAATTACACGACACTTTGATAGTTTATTGCAGCTTGTGAAGCTAATTAATAAATAAAAAATCTTTGGAATTTAAAGAATTAATATTCCTGCTTGTTAAGGAATTATTGTTATTTCTGTAAATGAGACTAATTCATGAATTGGAAATTTATTGGATTTGAAGGAATTTAATTAATATATTGAGAATTATTGCATTTGAAGAAATTTAATTATTTCTGTTGGTTAAATATTAGGCTTGATACTTACTGGCTACACGTTGTTTACGTACTCATACTACACTTGCTGCACTTTTTGTGCAGGATCTGAGATAGGTACTAGTGGAGGACCTATCATCACATATCCACGTCATCCCGAGGCATAGTGGTGAGCTCTCTTTCTGAGCCGTTCTGCAGCTACCAGTGTCTCTTCTTATATTTACATTCTGTCTATTTCATTTCAGACAGTATTTGAAATTTTGTATAATCTACTAGATGCTCATATACTTGGGACACCAGGTCTTTGCACACACATTGGTAGAATTTGATGTTTTTATTATTTTCTTGGATTTAAATCTAATCGGCATATGTTTGATTTATTAGTTGGCTTGCTTAACTGTAATGTTGGGCGTCATCACGACCTTTAGGTGAAATTGAGTCGTGACAATAGAGATGCCATTGTTTGACATTGCCATCTCCGTGTTTACACAAGCTATACATGGTTTGGAGATGATATACTTTGAATGGATAATAGACTTAATGTTACTCAAGTGTACTCAAGTCAAGGATACAAAGGATGCCTGGATGATAGACATGGAGTTAGGCGTACCTTGGGACTAGATATTGCATACCTTTGATATGCTCAAACTGTCTGAAGCTATTTAATTAGCCAAAGCACTGTTAGCTTGCTGCCTTATATCAGTATGTTTGTAGAATGTGGAGATCGTATTACTGTATGTGCAGACCGTATCACTGTATGACTGTATGTTTGTATCAGTATGTTGCCAAAATAGGCATCTGTAATACAGATTCAGATAGGCCGATAAACCGCCCGATAATAGTTACACTGATACCAATCCGTTCGATATCTTATCGGGTGGTTAGCGGATTAATACATTTAAAAGACGATAACCGATAAGCCGAACTGTTAAGCGTAAATAATTGTCTGATCCGCCCGATAATCAGCCCTAGTTAATACCTTAAAATCCACCTAAACTATATAACTTTTGTCAGTTGCCTACCTAAACTATCGCATGTCCCCAAAATCCCTCCTAAACGTTTTTTCCCTTCATAATAAATCCTCCTCTTTGAACCACTATCTCTTGATTGATATGTTTTTTTCTACCTTTACAGCTCGCTCTCGCTTATGTGACATAATATGTGTAATAAATCACCAAAGAGCACGTGGAGACTGAAAAAGCAATTAAAATGGCTTATTTGGCAGTGTTTAATGCCTAACTAGCCTTTCTTTTTAAAAATTTATATTTTTTTTTATTTTGTCCTCTTTTTCTTTATATTTCACCTTTCTTCTCTATTTTGTTTTACCTTTCTTCTCCATTTCTTCATCTGAATCTATCAGAAATTCTCTCTCTCTCTTGTTAAAATCCTAGTATTCTATACTGATTCAGGAGCAGAACCCTAGTTTTTATCCCGATTTTCGAGCAAAAACAAGAATAGATCTACAAAGCAATTGAGGTTAGAACCAAGATTAATGAAAAAAATCACCACTAAGAGAAAGTGTAGCCATTCTCCGATGAGAGCAAAGAGAAAATGAGTTTTTATAATTGACCCACTAGTTTTAACTCTAGCCTCTTTTTATTTTTACCATGTAATATTTTACAATAATATAATATAGAGTATTAAAATTTTAATTAAGTCTGTTTTTTAGATTAAGCTAAATAAACATCCACGCAGATTGCCACATGACAGATGTTAAAAATAATTTGGAGCATGTATTATACGCACTAGTAAGAATGGGACGAATGGATTTTATTATAAAGGGCAATATAGTTCAAGGAATTTTCGGGGACAGGCGATAGTTTAAGTTGACAAACGTTATATAGCTTATGCGGGTTTTAGCGTATCAAACTCTTTTAAAAACGGAGGAAGTATATACATATGTTATTTTATGATTTTATCTAAACTTTTCTTATGCAGATGTTAGACTTGTAATCAAAATGAGTTAGAAATTATATGCACAGCCGGTGTAACTTTAACTCATTCAATATGGGTTTGACTAGACACTTTAATCAACCTCACATACGCATCTAACTCGAAGGTTAATTAAGATACTCAAATCTTAGCTCCTAAACTGGTTTTTAAAAAATAATAGAGGAATTAATATAAATAGCCTCTCATCTAACCGCTTAAACTAAAAAAAGCCCCGTGAAAGTATAATATATAGACGTATTTTATGTATTATATGTCTATAATTGTGTATAGTCAATATATAATTTGTTTACCCAGAAAATCGAGTAACATTTAAACTTATATTATGGTTTTAAGAAAATGTGATTTAAACCAGTACCAATTAATAAATAATGAACTAAATAGATAAATTGGAGCAACTAAAAATCTGACCAGTCTGCAAACAATGTCTCGACCTCGATTCGAGATAGTTTCGAAGTTAGTTAATAAGAACAGCAGAGGATGGAACAAGCAGAGATGAACAGAAAGGCAAAGAAAGCAGCATATATATATATATATATATATATATATATATATATATATATATATATGTGTGTGTGTGTGTGTGTGTGTGTGTGTGTGTGTGTGTTTGTCAGTGAATCATGATGCCTACAAATGACTGGAACTCCTCTTTATATAGTAGAGGAAATCTAATTATGGTATGTCTCTAATTACAGAAGAAAATCATATAAACATCTAGTTAACCGCTTCTTTGGTCCGTTTCGAGATTCACGCCATGATCCTCGACCAGTCTCGGATATCTGTTTCGAGATTCACGCCGTGATCTTTGACCGGTTACTGATATCTCGCGATTTTGTTCTTATGCTTCCCTCGAAGTCGGTCATATTTGGTCTCAATTGTTGCTGGCCTCGGTCATATCGTACACTTCGATCTCTAGGCTTGCTGTCTCATCTTCGAACTCAGGATTGATTTATTACGAGGCTACCTCCGATGCAACTCCCTTGTCTCGATCAAACAGTAAAATCGGGCAGGCCCGATTTTGACCGTATACAGATAGTCCCCTCGGTTTTTGGAATGTAACGAGAAGAAACGAACTGAGTCTTCGATTTAGTACCTCGACCAATTATGACGTCAACACAATGACATAAGCGACAGAAGTAATTGAAGCATTGCGTCTGCACAGTTCCCAAGGTCATTAATTAACGCCAGTTGATGGTCGGCCACTAGTGCTTTCAAACTGTCAAAGTGGCCATTATACATAGACCACCTTCATAATTCTTTTAAACTTTACACTTTCAAACTTCTTCTAATCCTCAAAAAACTCTTGTATTCTCTTCAAATTCATCAACTTTGCCGATTTCCGTTTTGCCGATTTTCGTTTGTCAATCACTAAAGAGCAAATTCCTCCTTTTTCTACCTTAAACCTCATATAGCAATGGCAAAAATATTAAAATCCGTTCCTCATGAAGAAACAGCTTCCTCGCCGCGGCCGGCCGGTGGCAAAACACCGGTGGAGCCACGTATTGAAGAGTGCATCCCCGGGCCATGTGAACTTACTTCCGACTTTAAAGTCAAAAAAACCTCTTCGGTTCTTAGCCGATGCGAGCCCATGTCTAGATATATTTATTCGATATCCGAAGGCGATCTCGAGCAGCTGAAAAAGGATTGTTGCTGGGAGAATAAAGAGGTAGTGATTCCTACCCCCGAAGAGGATATCACCACTCATGTAAAAGGGTTTTTGAGTGTGTATACTTACCCCTTCACACTGGGTTCCGTCGATCCCATCATAATCGACTTCTGCCGCCAATACCGGGTAACCCTAGGCCAGATCTACCCCTCTTTTTAGCTTATTGTCATTTTGCTCAGATTCTTCTCGAGCAAGATCGAGGGGATGTCTTTCACCCTTGATCATCTCATTAGGTTATACAGCCCCCGTCTTTATCGGGGCGGACTGATAAGACTTTAGCACCGGGCCATGAAGGTGCTATTCTCAAGCACAGACGAGGACAAAGATCGAGGATGGATATGCCGGTTTGTCCGAGTCAGGATCTCCGATTTAATCCCCGCAAGGAAGATGCGATTCCCCGAAGAATGGAACATGAAGCATAAGTAGAACTTCACCGATAACGTTTGATTAGCTGTTATTTTTCCTTTACCTCTTCTCATCTATATTCTTCTTTATGGTGCAGCTTCCTCCTGGTTTCCTAGTGCAGTCCCGGACCTTACAGGTTGGGTTCGATAACTGGTTTCGACCTCCCAGTATGCTGAGCGCTCATGGCGCGATTTGGCCAATGGCCGATGGGAGGCCAAAAATCATGGTAAGTTCCCCTATATGTTTTTGATGATCTCATGTGAAATACTTCTTTTTAACTTGATTTCTTCTTATACAGGTCTTGAAGATAATGTCGTCATAAGGCCGCCTCCCCTCGGGGAAGAGGAGGCCAAGAAGCCAACCAAAGACAAGAAAAGGAGAAGGGCCTCAACTCCAGATACCCCAAATCCCAAGAAAAGCAGGGATCGAAAGTCGAACACTGATCCCTCTGTTCTGTCTGTCGATGTAGCCCGAACGCTACGAGATGAGGATGAAGAGGAAGAAGATGTCAACTGCTTGCTGGTGGCTCGAAAGAGGGAAAGTGTCGAAGCTTCGATAATTGCTTAGCCTGTGACAGTCGAGGAGGTTCAGCCGCGGATCGAGGTGATCTCGGGAAAAGGTCCGAACAGAGTCCCCGAGTCATCGACTATCGGTGATGCCTCCTGCCGTGATGAGCAACCGGCGGGTGTGCCCGAAGGGTCTAGTTTTGAGGCCCTTCAAAGAGAAGAGAATGCCTTGAGTGACTCGCTCGGGGCAATTAATATTAATGATTCGCCGCCCGGTCCCACGTTCTCCGAGGGGAAATTTCGGGATGCCCGGTCTATGGGAACCCCTGAAGTGGGGACGGCCCCTGAAGGGGACGATATATTTCGTGGTTGCTTCACAGGGGTCGATGATGTTTCCGACCTTGACGCATCACTCATTTTTGATGAGGCTCAGCGGCTTCTGAACCAAGTGAGTTTTAGCCCATGCTACCATGCTTGCATTTGTTCTTATTTCTCTAAGTCTGATTTCCCTTCTTTCTATACAAGCCACAACGCTCCATCGAGAAGCGTCTTCCAAGTATCGAGATGAGCTGGCCCAATGTAAGGTTGATCTCAAAAATCTTACGGAGGAGAGAAACACCCTCAAACTCATGTGCAAAAAGAAGAGGCGATCGTGAGCATTTGAGCCAAGTTGACAAGAGCTCATCGAGATCAGACCGAGCTCATTGATCGGGTAAAGTAAATTTTTGGGAGCTTGTTATGTTTTGACTTAATATTGGAAACTAACACTTTGATCATGCAGGTTCAGCAGAAGGCCGAATTGGTTGAGCAACTTTGTGTGGAGGCCAAGATGAAAGAGGCAGAGACTTTGGGGTGGAAGTAGAATATGGACCGTCTCGCCTTGGAGAAAGAAACGGTTCGGGCCCAACTGTATTTGGTTGAGCGTCAACTCCAAAGTGTGAAGGAGGAGAACTTGGCACGAGCCCAGAAGGTCGAAGATCACAAGACTCGATTGGCAAGGGCCACATCCGAGGCAGAGGTGCTCGTGGCCTCCTACCGAGCTGACGCCGAAGCCGCTAACACTCGGGCAAAGGAAATTTCTGATGCTGCTGAGGTTAGATTGTCCCATGTTGCCGAGCATGCTAGGCGCCAGTCTAGAAGAGTGACTCTTGAGAAGGTGCATGCTCGTGGCTTCGACCTCACGGCTGATATCGATAATGCAAAGGTTTTGGAGGATGAGACCAGAGCTTTGCTTTCCGATGAGTAAGACTCTGCAAATGGAACCGAGAGCGGAGATGAAGATGAATCTCCTGAAGATGCGGCTCCCGAGGCGGACTAGGCACTTAGGATTTTTTCTCCTTTAGTTTTTTGTGTAAAACCCTGAGTGGTCTTTGTAAATACTTTGCATATGTGAAAGATTTCTTTTCTTTCCATTTCATTGATTTCTGATTTATGATAAATTCTATTTTTCCATTGCCTTGTGAAAACTTTGTTGCAATCGGGTTACTGTAGCCTCTATAGTCGAGTGAGCAATAGCTCGAACTCAGAGTATAACAAACCCTTAGGTTTTTTAGTTAAGCGAGGGCGATTCCCCGAGCTTAATAATATGTTCGGGATTTTAATTTCGGATGGCTTGATCAAAGCCGTAAATGTACTGCTTCTATAGTCGAGTTTGAATAAGTTTCGAACTCACAGTAACACACCCCTTAATGTTTTATGATGAATCCTTGAGCTATATTTTATTTGAGCTCGAAATAGTGGAACCTTTAGGTCCGAATTGAGTGAGAACAAAATCTCGAACTCTAAGTGTATCGGCCCTTAGGCTTTTTAGATTGGGCCGACTTGGCCTCTAAACAATTATTTATGTCTTAACACGTATTCCTTACCCATTGGCTTTTTTAGGGTTCAATGTCGATCGAAACTGCTTTGCTTTTTGTGCCTTAGCACGTTTGTGTTAAGATAATTTGGTACCTCTTTAAGGTTTTTCAGGGGCTGATTTTATTAAGACCCTTTTGATTACATGCCAAGGGTAGCCCTTTTTTAATCGGTTTTTCAAAGAATTCGAAGACCTATTTTTATTACGGAATTCAGACGTCTCCGAGCCGCTTTAATTTGGATGTAGCCTTTGGGTATGCCTCTTGGGCTTATATCCCGATAATACATCAAACTTGTTCGAAGTGTTAGTCCCCGAGAATGATGACCTTGGCCTGCAGATCGAGGAGTGCCACTTTGAGGTCTTATGAATTTGAGTTTAGATTACTCGAATATGTCGATCGTCGACAGCAGTCCCCGGGGTATATTTGCACTTGGCCCTTGAGCCATTTCTCACAAAATCATAAGTATGGAGCTTGTATAGTAGAAAATTTTCTTTGAGACACAAGATGTTTGATATAAAAAGAATGCTTCTTTGTATAATTTATACATGCATACATGTTTTGCCATCGGGGCTCGACTATTCTATACGGACACAGTTCATTCTACCGTTTAGCCCATTACAAAATTTCTCTATCGAGTCCCTTTGACACGAAGTATTTTCCTCGAAAGTATAACATCCGAGGGTGATGCCCCCCAGTATTCGAGGTTGATTGTAAAGAATTCTTGGATACTGTTGAATGGTCCTTAGGTAGCACATAATTGTTGTCTCGTTAAAAACCTCGCCGGAAAAACCCACTTAGGATAAAAATCGATCTAAGGGAAAAAGAGTGCAACGCGAGCTTTAAAACTTGAGGTCTTGATATCTTCGATCGATCATCTGCAATGAGTTAGTGTCGAATATATAACTGAAAAAAGAGGAATAAATTCATACCTTAGCAATAATACCATTTGAGAAGCGATATGTTCTAATTATTTGGCAGTTGTTCGTCGTTCATCGTGTCGAGCTTATAAGATCCATTTCCGATGATGTCGAGGAATCGGTAGGACCCTTCCCAATTTAGGCCGAGCTTTCCTTCATTAGGATCTCGAGTGTAGATGGTGACTTTCCTCAGGACTAGGTCCCCGATTCTGAAGTGGCGAAGGTTGGTTCTCCTATTGTAGTATCTTTCGATTCGTTGCTTTTGTGCAGCCATTCGGACGAGTGTGGCTTCTTGTTTTTCATCCAATAATTCAAGGCTAGTATTTATAGCCTCGTGATTTGACTCTTCTGTTGTATGTCAAAACCTGGTACTATGTTCCCCGATTTCGACTGGAATCAAGGCTTCGGAGCCATATACTAAGGAGAATGGGGTTGCTCCCGTACTGGACTTTGACGTTGTTCGATATGCCCAAAGGACTTCGGGTAGAATTTCTCTTCATTTCCCCTTAGCATCGTTCAACCTTTTCTTTAGGTTTTGGATAATAGTCTTGTTCGTCGACTCGGCCTATCCGTTTCTACTAGGGTGATATGACGTTGATAATATCCTTTTTATTTTATGGTCTTCGAGGAATTTCGTCACTTTGCTGCTGATAAATTATTTTCCATTGTCACACACTATTTCGGCAGGTATCCCAAATCGACATACAATGTGATCCCAGATGAAGTCTATAACCTCTTTCTCTCTCACTTTCTCGGACGCTTGTGCTTCAACCCATTTAAAGAAATAGTCAGTCATAAATAAAATGAACTTAGCTTTACCTGGGCCGATGGCAGAGGACTGACGATATCCATCCCTCATTTCATGAATGGCCATGGGGATAGGACTGAATGAAGTTATTCTCCGGGCTGATGGATCATCGGTGCAAACCTTTGACATTTATCATATTTTCGAACAAACTCCTTAATGTCTTTTTCCATGCTATCCCGGTAGTATCCTGCTCTTGTGATTTTGTGAATCAGTGATTCGGCGCCGGAGTGGTTCCCACAAGTGCCTTCGTGGACTTCTCGTAAAACATAATCAGTGTCTCCTGGTCCTAAGCATACTGCCAATGGTCCATCGAATGTCCTTCTGTATAATGTTCCATCTTCATCCAATATGAATCGAGCGGCTTTGGTTCGTAGGGCCCTCGACTCTTAGGGTCTGATGATAGCTTTCCGTTCTTTAAGTATTCAATATATTTATTCCTCCAATCCCAGGTTAAGCTTGTAGAGTTTATCTCGGCATGACCTTCTTCGATCACAGATCTAGAGAGTTGAACGACAGTCCCCGAGCTGATCTCATCTTCCTCGACCGATGACCCTAAATTTACAAGTGCATCGGCCTCACTGTTTTATTCTCGAGGCACATGTTGTAAAGTCCATTCCTTGAAACGGTGCAAGGTTACTTGCAACTTGTCCAAATATCTTTGCATTCTATCATCTCGAACTTTGAAGGTTTTGTTTACTTGGTTCACCACCAATAAAGAGTAATACTTGGCTTCAAGGACTTCCGCTCCCAAGATTTTAGCTAGCTCGAGACCTGCAATCATGGCCTCGTACTCGGCCTCATTATTAGTCAACCTAAAAGTTTTGATATATTGCCTAATAGTGCTACCCGTGGGCGGCTTCAAAATGATGCCTAGCCCGGACCCCTTCGCATTCGAAGCACCGTCTGTGAAAAGGGTCCATACCCCTAATGATGTACCTGATTTTAACAAAAGTTCCTTTTCGACTTCAGCTACGAGGGTTGGCATCAAATCGGCCACGAAGTCCGCCAAAATTTGAGACTTGATGGTCGTCCGGGGTTGATATTCGATATCGTACCCACTGAGTTCGACAACCCATTTAGCCAATCGGCCCGATAGTTCGGGCTTGTGCAAATTATTACGAAGTGGGTAAGTGGCTAATACGCATATGGGGTGACATTGAAAGTATGGTCTTAACTTTCTAGAGGCGCTTATGAGTGCAAGTGCCAATTTCTCTAAATGTGGATATCTAATTTCTGCTTCTCCTAAGGTTCGACTTACATAATAAAAGGGAAATTGCGTACCTTGCTCTTCTCGAACTAGGATGCCACTTACCGTAATTTTCGATACTGCCAAGCACAAGTAAAGTTTCTCATTTGCCTTTGGAGTGTGAAGCAGTGGTGGTCTCGATAGGTATTACTTCAATTCCTCTAATGCCCGTTGGCATTCCGGGGTCCAAGCGAAATCATTCTTCTTTTTAAGCAGAGAGAAAAATCTGTGACTTCGATCCGATAACCTCGAAATGAATCGGCCTAAGGCAGTTATTCGTCTAGTTGGCCTCCTTGATTTTATCGGGGTTGATCTCGATTCCCCGATTTGATACCATGAAGCCAAGGAACTTTCCCAAACCGACCCCGAAAGCAAATTTCTCGGGGTTGAGCTTCATGTTGTATTTCCTTAAAATCTCGAACGTTTCCTGCAAATGAGCCAAATGATCCTCTGCGTGCAGGGACTTAACTAGCATGTCATCAATATAAACTTCCATTGATTTGCCTATTTGTTCTTCGAACATTTTATTTACTAGGTGTTGGTAAGTAGCTCCTGCATTCTTTAGCCCAAAAGGCATTACATTATAACAATATGTTCCATACTTGCTGACAAATGAAGTCTTTTCTCGGTCCTCTGGGCTCATTTGGATTTGATTGTACCCAGAATAGGCATCGAGAAAAGTAAGGATCTCATGGTCGGCTGTGGCATCGATCATACGATCGATGTTAGGCAGTGGAAAAGAATCTTTGGGGCACACTTTGTTTAAATCTTTATAATCTACACACATTCTAAGTTTGTTCCCTTTTTAGGGACTACAACTACATTGGCTAACCATTCGGGATATTTTACCTCCCGAATGGACCTTATTTTGAGAAGTTTAGTTACCTCGTCCTTTATGAACACGTGCTTTACCTCGGACTGGGTCTTCTCTTTTGCTTTACCGGTTTGAACCTAGGGTCCAGGTTTAGCCGATGCGTCGTTATCTCCGGTGGGATCCCTGTCATGTCTAAATGGGACCAAGCAAAACAATCTATGTTAATCAATAACAAATTGAATAAACTTTTTCCTGAGTTCGGGGGTTAATCCCGTTTCCAGGTATACCTTTCGCTCGGGTAAGTACTCGATCAATATAACTTGTTCCACCTTTTCGACCGTTGATTTGGTGGCGTCAGAATCTTCGGGAACAATAAAGGTTTGAGGGGTCAAAAAATCCTCTTCTTCTTCTATCTCCTGCTTCCCTGATTCGGTCGAGGCTGGTGACTATGATTGCTATTTGACTTCCTGTTTACTTTTGGATCTCGACCTTTCTGAGGTTGATAGTGTCGATATCGGCGTTACCTCATCGACCGCAAATATTTCCTTTGCAGCATGCTGCTCCCCGTATATTGTTCTTACACCATCCGACGTCAGGAATTTCATCATCTGGTGAAGAGTCTAAGGGGCTGCCCTCATATTGTGGATCCAAGGCCTTCCGAGCAGGGCATTGTACCTCATGCCGCCCTCGATTACGTGGAACTTGGTATCTTGAACGGTTCCAGCCACGTTCACTGGTAGAATAATCTCCCCTTTAGTTGTTTCACTGGCCATATTGAAGCCGTTTAAGACTTGGGTTGTGGGTACGATTTGATTTTGTAGGCCGAGCTACTCCACGACCCTCGATCGGATGATATTCGCCGAGCTACCTGGATCCACTAAAACACGCTTAACTTGACTTTATTTAATAAGATAGAAATTACCAGAGCGTCATTGTGAGACTGAGAAATGCCTTCTGCTTCTTCGTTGTTGAATGATAAAGTTTCTTCGGGCACATAATCTCGGGTTCATTTTTCCCTAGCGATTGATACCTTAGTGCGTTTGAATATGGGTCCCTGTGGAATGTCGACCCCTCCGACGATCATATGAATGACATGTTGGGGTTCCTCCTGTTCACTTTTCTTGTTGGCATCCCTTTCTCTAAAATGATTCTTGGCTCGATCGCTGAGGAACTCTCGAAGGTGGCCCTCATTGAATAGACGGGCTACCTCCTCCCTTAATTGCCTGCAATCCTCGGTCTTGTGACCATGCGTGTCATGATACTTGCACATCAAATTTGAATTTCTTTGGGAAGGATCGGTTTGTATAGGTTTGGGCCACCTAGTATCTCTTATCCTTTCGATTGCCAATACAATGCCCGATGCATCGATGCCAAAGTTATATCCCGATAACTGAGGTGCTTATGTGGGATCGACATACTTGTCAAAACCACTTTTGCTCATAAGTCCCCAAGAATTCCGTCCTCGATCATTTCTTCGATCATTCCGGGCGAAATTGCGTTCTGAACCATTGTTCCTTCGATCTGCAGTATATGGTTGATATCGGTCCCTGTTCGACCTTGGCTCCCTGTCAACGTCCCTCTAGTTTTAACTGTCGACCTGTTTGGATACGCTGAACCAGAAGGGGCTCCTAATTGGTCGTCCTCGACCCTGATCTTCGACTGATATCGATTGTGCACATCTACCCAAGTTACAACTGGATACTCGGTCAGATTTTATTTCAACTGATGTGACGCTATCGAACTCCGCTCGTTCAACCCTTGGGTGAAAGCTTGAACGGCCCAATCATCTGTGACCGGCGGCAACTCCATGCGTTCCATTTGAAATCGGGACAAGAACTCTCTCAGCATTTCATTATCCTTTTGTCTCACCTTGAAAAGGTCCGATTTCTCGTTGCGACCTTAATGGCCCTAGCGTGTGACTTTACGAAAGAATCTGCTAACATGGCAAATGAGTCGATAGAATTTGGTGGCAGGTTGTGATACTAAATCATTGCTCCCTTCGAAAGGGTCTCTCTAATATTTTTCAACAGCACAGATTCAATTTTATCATCCTCCAAATTGTTACCCTTGATGGCGCATGTATATGAAGTAACATGCTCGTTGGGATCTGTGGTCCCATTGTATTTGGGTATGTCTATCATACGAAACTTCTTTAGAATAGGCTTCGGAGCCGCACTTGGAGGAAATGACTTTTGTACAAACTTCTTCGAATCCACCTCTCTCAAGATTGGTGGTTCCCCCGGTATCTGATCAACGAGTTGTATTTCTCCACTTTTTTATCATTGGCTTTGATTCTCTTCTCCCTTGATTCAATTCTTTTGGTGAGCTCCTTGAGCATTTTCATTACTGCAGGATTAGTCCGCAATTCGTTCCGGCTCGACCCTATTCGGAGCTTTATGTTGATTTTGTAACTGAGCAATAGCGGCTTGCTGAGCCTGAAGCATCTCGAATATCACTTGGAGACTGACTCCTTCGTCTCCTATGCCATGTGTTCCTTGGCCACTAGATCGACCTTCTCTGCGTACACTCCAATCGAGATTTGCGCCTTAGTCCGCATTTAGAGCAACGTGCGAACTGACATCGACTTGGTTGGCAACCGGGGATGCCCCGAGATTAGCTTGTGGCACCTCGACTCCTCGAGCTATCACATTTTCGTTTTCATCGTGGAATCTGAGGCCATTGTCACCGTGTGTGGATGCGTTTTGTGAGTTTGACATGTTTTAACCTGAAAGCAAAGATACTCGACAAGAACAAGTATAAAATAGTATGTTTTACCAGAATCGACACTGAACAATCACTATTATCCTTAGCCCCACGGTAGGCTCCAAACTGTTTACCTAGAAAATCGAGTAACAATTAAACTTATATTGTGGTTTTAAGGATATGTGATTTAAACCAGTACCAATTGATAAATAACGAATTAAATAGATAAATTGGAGCACCTATAAATCTGACCAGTCTGCAAACAATGCCTCGACCTCGATTCGAGATAGTCTCGAAGTTAGTTAATAAGAACATCAGAGGATGAAACAAGCAGTGATGAACAGCAAGGCAACGAAAGCAGCATATATATATATATATATATATATATGTGTGTGTGTGTGTGTGTGTGTGTGTGTGTTTATCAGTGAATCATGATGCCTACAAATGACTGGAACTCCTCTTTATATAGTAGAGGAAACCTAATTATGGTATGTCTCTAATTATAGAAGAAAATTATATAAACAGCTAGTTAACCGCTTCTAATTTGGTCCGTTCGGAGATTCACGCCATGATCCTCGACCTGTCTCGGATATCCGTTCCGAGATTCATGCCGTGATCTTCGACCGGTTACTGATATCTCGCCATTCCGTTATTATGCTGCCCTTGAAGTCGGTCATACTTGGTCTCGATTGTTGCTGGCCTCGGTCTCATCGTACATTTCGATCTCTAGGCTTGCTGTCTCATCCTCGAGCTCGGGTCTGATTTATTACGAGGTTACCCCGATGCAACTCCCTTGTCTCGATCAAACAGCAAAATCGGGTAGGATCGTATACATAATCTATCTATATGATTAGAAAAAGTAAACAATAAATATGATCGGATCCCTTTAAAATATCAAAACACATTATCAAACATTTGTGATTTGAGCTGATAATCATATCATTCGCGATGACAACGCTTAAATCTGTCAAAATCATTTGAAGAAGAAAATTTCGTTGGTACAAGTACGAACTAGGACTTGTAACTATCATTCGAGAATAATCTGTAAAGGGAATAGAGGCAACAATAATTCAAAAGGCAAACTGAGCTCATTAATGAGTTTAGCACAAGTACCGGGGTCACAAGTCTTTGGCTTAGGACAAGAATAAAATCTCCCAAATTAGATGAAGCCAAGCACTTGTCTCGTCATCAATTAAGTAACAGTTTAAAATAGTACTTGTACCTTGAATCCATAAAGTCATATTCACGGGAAAAGAATCTCAATACAAGTAAACGAATCTCTATGTCTTAATTCACGTGAATCTTTTTAAAATTTAAGTAAAAAATATATTTTGAATTTGTAACTTTAAATTATTGCATAAAAGTAAATTATTCTTAAACATAAAAAAAACAATCATTCTTTTTTACACGAACTAAAAAAGAAATAAGTTCACAAAGCTATACTACTCTTATATATTTCACCATGCTAATTACCAACCCACAATCAAGATATCAGCAAATACTATAGATAGATTATCATCATATTTGCTACAACCATCAGAGAGAGAGCAAGAAAGAGTTGTTAATGGAGGGCAAGAAAAGCACCATTAGTGTACTCATGTTACCATGGCTAGCTCATGGTCACATAAGTCCATTCCTAGAGCTAGCCACGAAGCTTGCAAATAGAAACTTACACATTTACATGTGTTCCACTCCTGTAAATCTGAACTCCGTCAAGAAAAGAGTCGCCGGGATGTATTCTCGGTCAATAGAATTAGTTGAGCTTCATCTTCCATCCTTTCCAGATCTTCCTCCTCATTACCACACTACCAAAGGCCTTCCAACTCATCTCATTTCCACCCTCAACAAAGCTTTTGAAATGAGCACTCCATTGTTTTTTAAAATATTACAAACTCTAAATCCAGACTTGGTCATTTACGACTTTAATCTGCCATGGGCTGCTGATTGCGCCTCCTCTGTGAACATTCCTGCTGTGCAGTTCCTTACTTTTAGCGCGGCTGTCATTGCTTTGGGCATCCACATGTATGATAAGCCAGGAGAAATGTTCCCATTTCCTGAAATTTACCTGCACGAATATGAAATGCTTATTATAAAGAAAGCTCTTGATCAATTACCAGGTAAGAAGTTCCCATTCGACGAGGCTCTTAGGCGATCGCGCGATATTATTCTGGTGAAAACTTGCAGAGACATTGAAGGGAAATATATGGATTATCTTTCAAGTTTGGTTTCCAAGAAAGTAGTCCCGGTTGGTGCACTAGTTCAAGAATCCATTGACCAAGATGGCCACGAGGAGATCACGCAATGGCTTGACAAGAAAGATAAAGGTTCAACTGTGTTTGTTTCATTTGGGAGTGAGTATTTTCTATCTAAGGATAAAATACATGTAGTAGCTCAAGGGCTAGAGCTTAGCAAAGTGAACTTCATTTGGGTCATTAGGTTTCCACAAGGTGAAAGAATTAGTACTCAAGATGCATTACCAGAAGGATTTCTTGAAAGGGTAGGAGAAAGAGGAATGATTTTGGAAGGATGGGCTCCTCAAGCAAAAATTCTTCAACACTCGAGCGTTGGAGGGTTCGTGAGTCACTGTGGATGGAATTCTTTGATGGAAAGTATGAAGTTTGGTGTGCCCATAATTGCCATGCCAATGCAGGTCGACCAACCGATGAATGCTAGGCTTGTGGAATATATTGGGATTGGAATGGAAGCAATGAGGGACGAGAACGGAAATCTACAAAGTGAAGAAATCGCAAAGGTGATAAGGAAGGTGGTAGTGGATGAAATCGGGGAGGTTGTGAGGAAGAATGCTAGAGAACTGAGTGAGAAGATGAATGCGAAAGGGGACGAAGAGATAGATGGAGTGGTGGAAGAGCTTGTGGCACTTTGTAACAACAAATGATCAGCAATAGGATTTAAGAGTTGTATTTATAGATCATTTGATCCTCTTTTCTGTTTTATCAACATTCTTCCCTTTTGTTATTACCAAAACACATTTATTATAAATAATTATGTGCTGTTGGCTTAACCTTCTCATAAAATATTCCTTACACTAACAATAACTGAATCAGCTAACATGGGATAAACAGGAATGTAGCCTACAATTGAATTGAAAAACAATTTCTCCTACTATATATTCCATAATGTAACGTCTTCTTTCCACTCTTCCCAGGTGTACCAACTTTTGAAATGTCCTATTGATATCTAAGACAAGTGATATGTCCTTTGCCAACATGTACTCTTGTGCATAGCGTAACACTATTTGTTCCAGAGTCGGATTCAGGATTTAAACCCAATAGGTTCAACTTTTAAGGTTTTTAGCGTTAAACCTATTATATTTTTAAAGTTATGGGTTCATATCTATTATTTTTTCAATTTTAATAAATTTTTATATTTAGACTTTTACTTCGCATCGAAAGTTATGGGTTCAGTTAAACTCGTCGGTAGAATACTACGTCCACCTCTCATCTGTTCCAAATATGGGAAGAAAATGTTATTTCTCAAAATCTGCAGTAACAAAGTATCAAAACTTGATAAGTGGTTAGAGGCACACTAGTATTATATTCAAGAGCCCCTCCAGGGATTAATAGGCGAGGCTTCTCTATCAGAAGTGTAGCAGCTTCCCATAATAGGAATGTAATAATTAATCTCCAGCCAACTCTCTTATTTTATCTTCCTCATCGATGGCAAGGTTAAAAAACCTCGATATATATAGCCGGCATACTAAAGCCCTGAAATGGCCATCAACCACATTTTTCACAGCCTTTTTCTGCTCCTCATTTTACCTGCCCCTACTTCCATTCTCGCTACTTCCGATACCGCTTGACCTGTCCTCAAAGTGGTCCTAGCTATGCTATGCAGACTCTCCAAAATATTGTCATACCCGTGTTGGATTTTTCAAAAATACATTATTTTTGAAAGATCTGTCTACACCTAATAACATTTTCGAAGAGTCCGAGTAACATAGGTCCCAACGTATGATTTTCATTTGTACATGAGTACTTGCATAGAGAGGATACTTTAAAAATACAACAGTGCCTTCTTAGCAATTAATGCCTTACATTCTCTGGTATATAGGGGTGGCATGTGGGATGGTTAGGACCGGGATCGGCCCAGGACCACAAGTCCAAATGGGCGGTGGGCCTAAACGGTCCTAACCGGATAGAATCGGGATCGTGGGGAGGTGGGTTGGGTAGTGGGCCGGTCCTATAGGGGAGGCCCGCGAGATCGGGACCGGCTGAGAAGTGGGTCGGTTCAAGAGGTCCTAAACGGGCCTATCCGGGCCCAACGGATAATTTTTTTTAAAAAAATATTTGACTGTTTGGCCATTTAAAAACTAGCCGTTTGGTCTGCCAAAATAGTCATTGGCTATTTGTAAAATAGCCATTTAACCCCCCAAACTTTGTTTTAACCTCAAACTTTTTATAATTACACTTTTTTCCTATTTTAAACTATAAATACCCCCTCATTCTTTCATTTTTCTCACAAAATCATCAATCTCTCTCTAATATTTTTTTATAACTGCTTACTTAATTGTTACATTCTGTGCAAAATTGTGAAGTTGGTGAATTAAAGTTTTCAAGTCTTCAACGATAATTAATTTTCAACAAGTTGTTCGTCAATTCGGTAAACTCATTCCA
>AWOL01S0005009.1:0-37737 GCA_000715115.1 Nicotiana otophora
TCAGCTGGTCCATCTGTTGTTAGGTATTTATCACAATTCTATACAATGGTTATGTTTCAAAAATGATTGCTAATTTTCTTTTGTTGACTTATCATTATGTTTTCAATATATTGACTTAAATCCTAATGTAGCTAAATGGTTTCTTACTGCTGAATCTTTCTTTAAGGCAGATTTAGTTTGGTCATAGTGACATATTGTGTGTTTCAGCCTTGTATGTCTGGCTTGTTAGCTATAAATGTTGTTTAAGTTGTTTTGCTTGGATTGACCATTCGTATTGCTTTTTCTTTTCTTCCTACTGATGTTAATATACATTCTCAAGAAATTAACTTTGTTCGGATGAGACAGCCAGTAATATCCTAATTAAACCTGAACATATGGGCCATTTGATTCGCCAAACAGTTTATGAAGAATAGCCTAATGGCTATATCTTTGTAAATTTGGGAAGTAGTTGGAAGCAGAAGCTCTCAGGTGGAGAGCTCAGAATCATATTAGGCATTATGTTGTATAATAAAGGGTCATAAGCAAAGTTCCCTTGATAACAATACTTAAGTTTTCTGTAATGTTAAGTTGGAGGATTACTTGCTGATGAACGATTTGTATAAGATTAGTTTGAAATAGTTTTTTTTTGGTAATAATTCATGAATTCAACTACTGTAATTAATAGCTATGGAGTAGGATATCTTTGTAAATTTAATCTCCAATTTAGCTTTACACATGAACTCTGAAAGCAATTAAGTTCCAATGGTCCGATGCTTGTGAAAGGAGCTTCCAGGAGTTGAAATCGAGATTGACTACAGCGCCGGTGTTGACCTTGCCAGAGGGTACAGATGAATTTGTCGTATATTGTGATGCTTCAAGAATTGGGCTTGGGTGTGCATTAATGCAACATGGCAAAGTTATAGCATATGCCTCTAGGCAACTCAAGAATCATGAAAAGAATTATCCAACACATGACTTAGAACTTGCGGAGATCCTTTTTGCATTGAGAATTTGGCTTCACTATTTGTATGGGGTCTATGTAGATGTATTCACGGACCACAAGAGTCTTCAATATATTTTCAAACAAAAGGAGCTGAATCTGAGACAGAGAAGATGGCTTGAGTTACTCAAGGATTACGACATCAATATTCTATATCACCCGGGGAAAGCCAATGTTGTGGTGGATGCGCTTAGCCGAAAATCTATAGGTAGTTTAGCACACTTGTAGTCATATACAAGGACATTGTCCAAGGAAGTCCATTGATTGTCTAGTTTGGGAGTTCGTCTTACGAACTCTAATGAAGGAGGGGTAATTGTGCAAGATTGGGCCGAATCATCGCTTGTTGTGGAAGTCAAAGAGAAGCAATACAATGACCCATTTTTAGTGCAATTGAAGGAGGGGATTCAAAAACATAAGACTACGGCTCTTGCTCTTGGCATGGATGATGGTACACTAAGTTACCAAGGGCTACTATGTGTTCCGAAGGTAGATGGTCTCCGGGAAAGAATCATGATCGAGGCTCATGCTTCTAGGTATTCCGTGCATCTGGGTTCTACAAAGATGTACCACGATCTCAAGGAAGTCTATTGGTGGAATGACATGAAGAGGAATGTGGCGGACTTTGTGGCAAGGTGTCCGAACTGTTAGCAAGTAAAGGCCGAATATCAACGGCCTGGTGGGTTGGCACAAAACATAAAAATTCCAATGTGGAAGTGGGAAATGATTAATATGGACTTTGTGGTAGGATTGCCTCGCACTCCACCCAAGTTTGACTCAATTTGGGTAATTGTAGATCGGCTCACAAAATCAGCTCATTTATTGCCATTTGAATCTACTGACACAGCAGAACAGTATGCCCTATTGTATATCTAGGAAATAGTCAGGCTACATGGTACTCTAGTTTCTATCATTTCCGATCAAGGGGCTCAGTTCACGGCAAATGTTTGGAAGAAATTTTAGCAAGGTTTGGGTAATCAGGTGAATCTTAGTACAACCTTCCATCCGCAGACCGACGGAAAAGCAGAGCGGACTATTTAGACGCTTGAGGACATGTTTCATGCTTGCGTTCTTGATTTTAGGGGAAGTTGGGATAATCATTTGCCACTCATAGAGTTTGCTTATAACAACAGCTTTCATGCGACTATTTAGATGGCACCATTTGAGGCATTGTATGGTAGGAGATGTAGATCTCTCATTGGGTGGTCCGAGATTAGGGAAGCTAAGTTGATGAGGCCAGACCTCGTGCATCAGGCTATGGAGAAGGTTAAGCTAATAAATGAGCGGATGAAAACTGCCCAGAGTCATCAAAAATCCTATTCGGATGTCCGTCGCAGAGACTTAGAGTTCAAAGAAGATGATTGGGTATTCTTGAAGGTTTCCCCCATGAAGGGTATTATACGGCTTGGGAAAAAGGGGAAATTGAGTCCGAGGTATGTCGGGCCATACAAAATCATCCAAAGGATCGGTGTGGTGGCGTACAAGCTTGAGCTACCACCCGAGATGTCATTAGTGCACCTGGTATTCCATGTGTATATATTGAATAAGGTAGTTGGAGATCCATCAACTATTGTGCCGGTTGAGACCATTGAGGTTAATGAAGAATTGTCATATGAAGAAATCCCAGTTGCCATTCTTTATAGTCAAGTCTGAAAGTTGAGAAATAAAGAAATTGCCTCCGTGAAAGTGTTATGGCGAAACCAGCAGGTTGAAGAGGCCACTTGGGAGGTCGAGAAAGAGATGAAGAAGAAGTATCCTTACTTATTTGAATAGCTGTGTAATCCTTTTTATGAACTTGTAGCCTATGAATTCTGTATCCCTTATTTAGTTAATGTAAAGGTGTTCCTTTTGATTATATGTTGTTTACATGAGGCCACGGTTGTTGTTGTTATGAGTTATGTTACATCGTTGATTTCTGTGCATGTCGTTAGGATGTGATTGTAGGGCTTTCTGACACGTGGATAGGCCTATTTACAAAGGAAACTCTAGCGAAATTTTTAAAAATTTAGGGAGTTAGTTAAATTTGGGGTTGCAGGTATAGGGGTATGATAACTGAGTTGCACAATGTGCTAATAATGGACCTTGATCCTCATTCGAGGATGAATGATCTTAAGTGGGGGAGGATGTAAGGCCCCGTAACATTTTTCCTAAAAACCCGGTTTTCGTGATGCCAAAGTAGGCGTAGAGGTTAAAATAGTAGCAATTCTTTGTGGCGAGCTTTCTTGCCGCGGTTCGGACTTTTTGGATTGAAAGGTGCGCTGGGAGTTGAAGGGAAATGTTTGGCGGAAGTACGCATTTTTGCGGACCGTATACTGGTCACAGTGTGGGGCAGATTTCTGGGGAATTTTTTATGCCCAATTTAATGGCCATTATGCGACTGTATCACCGTTTTGAGGGCCGCATTCTTGTCGCATATCCCGCCTTGGAATATTTCGGAGGGAGGTTCTGCGGTGCACTATGCAACCGCAGAACTATTCTGCGGTGCATTATGTGACCGTAGGACAAGTCTGCGGGCCGCATAGTGACCGCAGACCAGGTCAGTTTCTTTCCAACTCCGGCACCCATTTTCACGGTCATTTAACGGACCGCATAACCACTATGCGGTCGCATATGCGACCGCAGAACCTGTTCCGGAGCTTCAATTTTGGGATTTTTAAACCCGACCCTATTCCATTAAAATACATCCCATAAACTATTTTGATGATATTTTTTGATATTTTTAGAGTGAGAGAGAAGGTCCTAGAGGGAGTAGTGATATTCATCAAATTGGTCTTCAATTCTCACTTAAAACCTTGAAGATTATCAAGAGAGGCACCTAGGTCTGCTTCCTAAGAGGTAAGATTCTATTACCCAAACTATTAATTTCAAAATATAACTAGAATTGGCCATTAGTAAGGTAATTCATGGGGATGGGAGTGCTTACCTTGCATGCATGTATCCTTGTAGTTTGTGGGAAGATTTTGGGCTAAACATGATAGAGAATGGGTAGGGAAATGATGGAATCTTCCACAAAAGAGCCTTAGAACATTTATGCACACCTAGTGTTTGATAAAATGCTCACATGAGCTAAAACCATGATCGTCTTCCTAATTTTTGGTTCAACTTATTATATTTCTAAAATAGATTGAAGTTGCTAAGAATTACGAATCATTTTAGAGTTTGAGAAGCTCTATTGAGTTATGTTGGCTAAACCCCCTTCTTCTTAGAATCGAATCCCGTGGTATTCATGTAATTGGAGTAAGTCCTTGACCATTATTGAATTGGCTATTCCTAATGTGGTTGTGTTGAAGGGTGTTTGTTCAATGTTTATTCTAAATGCTTCATCATGTCATCTCTCCATTTGAGAATATGTTCAAAATATAGAATATGTGTTAGGAATGTTAAAACTTCATGTCAAGACCGAAATAAAGGTTGTTATGCCAAATTGTATGAAAGGCCTCTATGTGCCTAAGATTTCCCAAATTGCTCATATGTGAATTAATGTCTTGAATGGGAAGCCCTATTGATGTTGATAATGATAATGATATTTGAATGTGGGAAAGGGAACTGAAAATGTGAAATACGGCCAAGTACCAAGAATGACTTTGTAATTGTTAAGGAGTACGATGTGAGATGATTGACTAAAAAAGGTAATGTCTCAATTAGATGGCCTAGCCGATCGGGCCGAGATCGGACTCCGTGTAAGAAAACGGTATTATTGTGGATAAAATTGTGAAAATGGTTGATGTCTCAAATGTGATGGCCTAGCCGATCGGTCCGTGATCGGACGCCATGCCACACACATGGTGGTACTGTGCTGGAAATTATAATGAAATTATGGTAATATCTCTAATGAGATAGCCTAGATGATCGAGCCGAGATCGGACTCCGTGTAAGAATACGAAGGTATTGTGAATTGTGGAATATCAGTTCTAAAGATTACCCCACCTAATAATATGGAAATTGACTTGAAAATGTATATGATCCTTAACTTGTTATTTTAATATTATTTGAAGACCTTATTGAATTCTTGACTGTTCCTTTTGTATTATTTTTCATTCTATTGAGTTGGTGTTTAGCTTTACATACTAGTGCTATTCGACAGAACTAACGTCCCTTTTGTCGGGGACACTACATCTTTAAATAGATGCAGGTGGTTACATAGCAGATAGTGTTGATCACAAATAGTGCTGCATCCTCATCTCAGCGGACTCGGTGAGCCCTATTTCATTCTGGGGTCATGTATTGTATCTTTTGTTTATATTGTGGTCACTTTTGAGGTATAGCCGGGGCCTTGTTGCCGGCACCATCTTGACTCTCTTTTTTATCTTTAGAGGCTCCGTAGATGTTATGTGGATTGTACATGGGTACTAGAAAGGTTAAACGGATTATGTTGTATTTTGGATTTTTGTTCCACTAAATCACAAAAATGTATGCCTTTGAAAATTAATAGGAAGTAGCAAAATGAAATGGTTTAGTAATGTCTATGCATATGGTCCTTCTACTATTTAGATAACAAAAACATGCCATCTCTTATCATGGGTGAGTTGGGTAGAAAGTATCTAACAGGCTTACTCGGCCGGGTTCACTCGGTTGAGCGCCTGTCGTGCCTTCCGAGGTTGGGGTGTGACAACTGAGCCCCCTCATTTGGTCGCGAATATCCACGATCGGGTTAGCCAGGTCTTTTGCAGGCCGAGGGTCTTCGAGGAGGCAGCAAGCTCTTGCTCTAGCATTCTGTAAGAGGAAGGTCATTTCTGTTCCTGCTGCTGTGGTGAAACCTGCTCGGTCGTCGACTACTGCAGTGAGTGTTTCCACTTCCCCTCTGCGTTATCTAATTGACGAGGATGATGAGGAAGGATCATCGCCGAATGATGATAATCTGCTTTCCCGCAAGAGGCGATATGTCGGTATCGGCGAGGGAGGTGTCTGCGTGGGGAGTTCTGTGATGGAGGGCTTTGTCATTAGAGAAATGACGACCATAGATCTCAGAGATGATGCCGAGATCCTGTCCATGATTCCTCCATCATCGGGGGCCGAGGGATGTACGTTGCTCCCTGAGGTCGAAACGGGTTTTAAAGGGTCGTCGGCGCGAGTCCCTGATGCCTTACAAGGGGGTGAGCCATTAACCTCGTTAACAACCTAGGATCCTTCCTCCCGGGTTGATACAAAGGGAAAAAGTGTAGCCGAAGAGGATTATAAGACGGGCTCTGATATGGACGCCGAGGAGGTTAGGATGATGGGGGAAGGACTCACCCGGCTTGAGGTGAGGTTGGAGAGGACCACGCAAACTATTGTGATCCCTCTGGACCGAGATCTTTTAGTTGACACGGGGGACGTGGTCCCTTCTCTTGGTCCATTCTATTCTGATGTGGAGGGTAAGACCCTCGAGAATCTGAAGGATTACACTTTGTCGAAGAGCATAGCCGTCCTTGCTCTTAGGGTAAGTTTGGTATTCCATTTTCATATTTGTTTTTCATGTCAAATCTGACTTTGTTCTCACTCGCTCTGGCTTTCCTTTCAGACCGTGATCTTGGAGATTGAAAGTTCCTGCCGAGAGGAGAAGCGGCCATCTTCCAAAAGATGGATCGGAAATATCATGAATATCGTGATAAGCGCCGTGAGCTTTGCCGGCGACTTGATGGCAGTACCAACTTTCGGGCCCTCCGAAACGAACTAAAGGAAAAGGATGACGAATTGGTGAAGGTCATCGGAAAATCTAGTGAACTCGAGGGGGAGTTGAAGGACAAAGAGGAGGAGCTCGAGGTGAGTAGGTGGTCGAGGCCCAATGTGCCGACCTTCAGGACCAAGTGGTCTCGTTGAGTGCCGAGCTAGAGGAGTGTCAACTTCGACGGGCTATTTTGAGTAGCGAGGCCACCGAGAAGGTAGCAGATTTGGATGTTCCTCAGGATCTATATGAGGAATGTATTCATGCCCTCGAGTCCGAAAAGGCACAGTTACTGGCTCAGCCATCCTCATCCCGCACTTCTGCTTTTTCTGATGTTCCTCGGGATCTGTATGAGGAATGGATTCACGCCGAGGTCCAGCTAGATATATTCATGGATCTGATGGGGACGGGGGCTGTTTCGGAAGCCGAATTAGAGAATGCACGTGCTAAGACACGTGAACTCGATTTGCTTGTGGCCATGACCCTGCTACACCACAAGCTGGTGATGATGAGGAAGACGTGGAAGGGATTAAGAAGGATGCCTAGTACGAAGATGAGTATCCCGACGGCGACGGCGATGGTGGAGAGACGGGTGGAGATGGTGTTGCTGAGTTAGGTAGCAGATAGTTGCTTTTCTTTCTTTTGCTTGTAACCTTTGTACATACTTTTGCTGGCATCTGCTTTAGCCTTTGTAAGGAATATATTTGAAGTATGAAATGTCGTTTTCACTGTTTCGTATCTGATTCTTTTCTTTCTGTTCGGGCTTGCACACTTCTTTCTTTTGTTTTGTCGTTTGGTCGCTTCAATCATAAAAATTTGGTTTTGGTCATGGCCGAGGATTAGTAAGTGTTAATTCAATGTAACCTATATTGAGTTGGTTCGAGCGAGGTCGAATGTGAGTTAATTCGAGCGAGGTCAAATGTGAGTTAATTCGAACGAGGTCGAATGTGAGTTAATTCGAACGAGGTCGAATGTTAGTTAATTCAAACAAGGTCGAATGTTAGTCAATTCGAACGAGGTCGAATATGAGTTAATTCGAACGAGGTCGAATATAAGTCAATTTGAACGAGGTCTAATGTTAGTCAATTCGAACGAGGTTGAATGTGAGTTAATTCGAACGAGGTCAAATGTTAATTAATTTGAACGAGGTCTAATGTTAGTCAATTCGAACGAGGTCGAATGTGAGTCAATTCAAACGAGGTCGAATATGAGTTAATTCGAACGAGGTCGAATGTGAGTTAATTCGTATGAGGTCGAATGTTATTTACTTAATTATGGCCGGGGACCGAGTAGATATTGAGGTAATGTTGTTTTGGCGAAAACATGGGTGAACTTCATACATTTGTGTTTTGCTCATATACTTGAAGAAATTTACATGTTTTTCGGGCTGGCATTCCAGTCTCAGTCTATCTAGTCCCTTCATTGGGTGACCTGGAGACGTGTTGAGAGGTTGGGCAATGAACTGACCGTCCGGTGTCTCTTTCCGTTCATATTTTGACTTGAAGTGTCCCCCTTGTCGCCTAGTTAAAAACCTCCTTGAGAAAACCCAATTGGGACAAAACTCAAGTGAGGGAAAAAGAGTACGACTTAGAGGACGCTTTTTCTTAAAAGTTGAAGTACTTGAGGTGGGAAACATTTCAGTTGTTTGGTAGTAGTTTTCCTTCCATTGTTTCTAGTTGAAATGACCCTTTTATTTGCTACTGCCGTGATTTTGTATGGGTCATCCTAATTCGTCTCTAGTTTTCCTTCCCGCGGGTCTTTACTTGCTTGTGTTTTGGCCTTGAGCATGTAGTCCCCGACTTTGAGTGGTCTGATCTTGGCCTTTTTGTTATAATAGCGTCCTGCGTGCTGTTTTTGGGCGATCATCCTTATGTAGGCCATATCTCTCCATTCTTCGGCTTTGTCAAGCTCTTAACTTCTGCTTTCATCATTCCTCAGCCCGCTTTTATGGGAGTATCGCAAATTGGGCTCTCCGACTTCGTCGGGTATTACCGCATCAGTCCCATAGACTAAAGAGTAGGGCATCTCTCCCGTGCTCGTCTTTGGCATTGTGTGATAGGCCCATTGCATTTCTGGTAATAGCTCCAGCCATTATCCCTTGGAGTCCTCAAGCTTTTTCTTCATGATGTTCAGTATTGATTTATTGGATGATTTCGCTTGCCCGTTGCCCGCGGGGTGGTATGGTGTGGAGAGTATTCTTTTCATATGCCACTTCTCAAAATATTCGGTGACCTTTTTCCAGTAAATTGGGGTCCGTTGTCATAATTGATCTCTTTGGGGAGGCAAAGGTGACACACAATGTTTTTCCATATGAAGGCGATCACTTCATGTTCGCGTATTTGGGCTAATGCTTCTGCTTCTACCCATTTAGAGAAATAGTCAGTTAAAACCAAAAGCAATCGTACGTTACCTCGCCCCGCAGGGAGGGGGCCGACGATGTCCATTCCCCATTTGATGAAAGGCCAAGGGGAAGTGACTGAGTGGAGATGCTCACCCGCTTGATGGATCATTGGGGCGTATTTTTGGCATTTCTCGCATTTGTTTCACGAAGTCTGCGGCCCCTTTGTTCATGGTAGGCCAGTAGTAACCTGCTCGTATGAGACATCTGACCAGAGATTGATTGCCCGAGTGAGATCCGTAGTGGACTTCGTGGACTTTCTTCTAGGATGCGCCGCGTTTGATTCGGGCCTAAGCATTTCGCTAGGGGGCCTCCATACGTCCTTTTGTATAGTTCGTTGTAAATGATACTTTACCTGGCCTCTTGCATCCATAGCTTCTTGGCGTCCTTATCATCTGGGAGTGCGTCGTCCTGCAAATATTTAACTATACGGTTACGCCAATCCCAAGTTAGATTTATAGTCCTTACCTCGATTTGATCTATCGATGAGTGGAGGAGGGTGACCACGTATCCTTCTCCGGTTATGCTCTTAGTTGCTACCGCTAATTTGGCGAGGCCGTCTGTTTCGATGTTTTGTGCTCGAGGGATCTAGTCAAGCGAGCATTCGTCGAACTCAGGCAGTAGTTTGCAGATCTCAGCCTGGTATTTTTGTAACCTTTGCTCTTTGATCTAGAAATTCCATATGACTTGGTTGACGATGAGTTGAGAGTCACAGCATAGGATGACCCGCCTCGCCCCGTACTTGAGTGCTAGCCTTAACCGTGTAATCATAGCCCCATACTCGGCCTCATTGTTAGTCATGTCCGGGCACCTTATGGATTGGCGAATCACTTCGCCTGTTGGGACTTCGAGCACAAGTCCCAGTTCAGCCCCCAATGCATTGGAAGCACCGTCGGTGTACAAAATCCATAGATCTTGTGTTCGTGGAGAAGCGTTGGCAGCTTCTTTTTCGACTTCGGGCATTATTTTTGCGTTGAAGTCGGTAAGGACTTGTGAAGTTATCGTCGTCCACGGTTGATATATGATATCATGCTCACTTAATTATATGTCCCAATTGCCTAACCGGCCTGATAGCTCGGGCTAATGCAAAATACTTCGTAAGGGGAAAGTTGTGACTACCGAGATGGTGTGGCACTGAAAGTAGGGTCTAAGCTTTCGTGAAGCTATGACCAAGGCCAGGGCCAATTCTTTTGAGGTGGGGATACCTCGTCTCGGCGTCGATTAAGGTTTTGCTAATGTAATAGACGGGAGATTGCGTACCTTTATCTTCTCAGACCAGGACTGCACTCACATCTACTTTAGATACGGCGAGGTAGATGAGAAGGTGTTCCCCCGGTTCCACTTTGGAAAGCAACGGCGGTGACGACAGATAAGCCTTTAATTCCTTCAGGGCTTGAACGTACTTGGAAGTCCACTGGAGGTCGTTGTCTTTATTGAGTATACCGAAAAACTTATGGCATCTGTCAGATGATCGCGAGATGAATCCCGACAGGGCGGCGATACGGTCGGTCAGCCTTTGAACTTGTTTTTTGCTGGTTAAGTGCTCTGGTATTCCTTCTATGGCTTTGATTTGGTTGGGGTTGACCTCGATATCCCAAGAATTTTTCTGAGGTCACGCTGAATGCACACTTTTTAGGATTTAGCTTCATTCTGTACCGCCTGAGTATATCGAAGGCTTCTTTCAGGTGGTCTATGTGATCTTCTTTCCCTTTGGACTTGACCAACATATCATCTATGTAGACTTCCATGGTCTTGCCGAGTTGGTATTTGAACATTTTGGTCACCAACCTTTGGTATGTCACCCCCGCTTTTTTCAGTCCGAAGGGCATCACTCTGTAGCAGTACGTTCCTAGGTGGGTGATGAAAGTGGTCTTCTCTTGGTCCTCCTCTTCCATGAAGATCTGATTGTAGCCCGAGTAGGCATCTAAGAAGCTTAGCAGTTCATGCCCAGCCGTTGCGTCAATAAGCTGGTTGATATGAGGTAGCGGGAATGAATCTTTGGGGAATACTTTATTTAAATATGTAAAGTCTACGCACATCCGCCACTTTCCGTTCTTCTTTTTCACCATGACCACATTGGCGACCCATTGGGGGTATTTTGATTCCCTGATGGAGCCATTTTCCAGCAATATTTTTACCTCCTCGTGGACTACATCGTTTATTGCGGAATTGAACTTCTGCCTAACCTACCTTACCGGGGTAGAACGGGTCGACATTCAACTTGTGTGTGGCGACCTCCTTCGGGATACCTGGCATGTCTGCATGGGAAAAAGCAAACAAGTCTGCGTTAGCAGTTAAGAATTGACGGAATTTACCTGGTTCTTGAAGCTTGCAGCCGACTTAGGCTTTCTTACTATGGTCATTATCATCAAGTTGCATGGGGTCGATGTCTTCTACGGTTGATCCCATAGCTTCTATTGTTTTGGGATCTCTGATGACGTCCGCTTTTTCATCACAGCTCGACCTCGACCCTGTTAATTGCTATGTATCTTCTGCTTTGCCCTTTATTTTTTGGGTATATGTACAATCCTGGGCGATGCGGTAACATTCTCAAGATGTGCGTTGTTCTCCTCGTATGCTGAATACCCCCCATGGGGTTGGAAATTTGATAACTTGGTACAAGCTGGAGGGGATATACCTCATGGCGTGTATCCACGGTCGACCTATCATGGCATTGTATGCCATATCCTGGTCCATGATGTGTAATGTGATTTCCAGAGTGACGCCCGGCCAGGACGGGGAGTGTGATTTCCCCGGACGTTTGTTCAACTGCATTGTTAAAACCTGTTAGCGTGATGCAGTGCGACACTATCTTATCCTCGAGTTTCATTTATGCTAGTACTCGAGGGCGGACAATGCACACGCCACTCCCATCATCCACCATAATGCGTCTTACATCTGTATCTAATATTTGTAAAGTGATAACAAGGGCATCATAGTGAGGGAAAACCAAACCGTGGGTATCTGACTTATCGAAGATGATACTTTCTTTGAGTTCGTCATACCGTTAATGAGTGATTGACCGTTTGAACTTGTGGGATGTGGTGAACTTTACGTTGTTGATCGAAACGTCATCGTCGCCCCCGATGATCATTTGAATGGTGCGAGTCGGTGAGGGTGGTTTCGGCGGTCCCTGGTGTTGTTCACGTCCTCGGCAAAGTTGGTCCTCCCTCGGTCTCTCAACAATTCTTTGAGTTGTCCTTGATAAAGCATGTTAACGACCTCCTGTCGTAGGGCGATACAGTCTTCAATTTTGTGACTTCACTCTTGGTGGAACTCGCAGAAGACGTTTGACGTTCTAGTGCTTGGATCATACCTCATCTTTTGTGGCCACTTTACTTTTGGTCCGAGCTTCTCTAATGCATAGACTATTTTTGAGGGCAACACAAAAACATTGTGAGCGGATAGTAAATGGGGAATACCTCTCTCATTCCGGTGAGTCCCCATCCTTTGCTTAGATGGGCCCTCTTCGTGGCAGGAGGGGGGTATGATGGCGCTTCTGATGTATGGATGATGCCTTTCTTGGTTGGATTGTGGAGCTGCGAGATCTCTCCTAGAATCATTTCTTCGATCCTTCCTGGTTTCGGCTTGCACCGAGGTCAATCGATGGGTTGGCCCATTCAGGTCATCTTCGTCTGCACGGACCTCGGCACAGTAGGTGTTGTGTATTTCATCCCAAGTGGCTGGAGGATATTTCATAAGCCGACTTAATAATTTTCTGGTCGCCCTTGAGCCATTCCTGTTCAGCCTGTTCTGGAAAGCTGTTACAGCCATTCCTCCCGATACATTTGGTAAGGTCATCCTTACTTTGTTGAATCGAGTGAGGAAGTCCCTCAATCCCTCTTCGGGTGATTGTTTGATGGAAAATATATCGTTCACTCTTGCCTCCGCCTTTTTAGCCCCAGAATGGTCCGTTACGAACTTGTCGGCCATCTCTTAGAATGTTTCAATGGAGCGAGTGGGCAACTATGAATACTGCATAAATGCTCCTCCAGTAAGAGTCTCACCGAACATTTTCAACAAGATGGAAGAGACTTGTTCTTTGGCGAGATCATTGCCCTTTACCGCAGTGACATAGTGAGTCACATGATCTTCGGGGTCGGTCGTACCGTCATATATTTTCATATAACACGGCATCTTGAAGATCTTGGGTATGGCATGTGGGGCGGCTTCATCACTGTAGGGTTGCTCAACAAACCGACGAGCATCTCTTTTTGGCAAGAGTTTTGGGGAACCCGGTATTTTGTCGACTCTTTCTTGGTTCTCTCTCATTTGATCCCGAAGTATTTTGTTTTCATTTTCCATTTCTTCCATTTTTCTTAGAATGGCCGTGAGGGTGTCGTTACCTGCATTATTAATATTTTGAGTGATACTTGTTACTGGAGGGCCGTGTTGCTCGGCCGTTGCAGGTGTAATGCAAGTCCTTGCATTTTCTCTAACTGCCTCCTGAGCGGGCTTGTCGAGGATGCCGGTCAGCGTATTTGTCAGCCAAGCCTCAAGTAGTTTCTTCACCGTTGGTGGCGCCTCTTCCACTGTGGACGTGGAAGCTCCTTTACAGCGAGATGTTTTGATGCTGTCGTGAGGGAGGGGCGACCCACTTCACCTGGGAGAGGCGTTAGGCATTATGTCTTCGCCTTCTATTTCAGAGACCTCATTGATGGTGTTTAAGAGGTTAGTAGTGAGATCAGCCACTGCCTTCATTCTTTCTTCTCCATTACCTGCTATGTCAGATCCATGTGTACAAGGAAGTAGGAGTTTTTTTGTGTGAATTGTGCTAGTTATAGATCTAGAAGAAACTAAACACTTAACTAGGATTCCCCACAGACGGCGCCAAATTGTCTGACCAAAAAATATAAATCTTTGATTAAACGAATTAATTTTATATAAAAAGGAATTAAACCTATTTAATAATAATATTCCCAGATTTATAACTAGTCAACTCAAATAAAACCGGACAGTGTTGGTGGAGGATTAAATGATGTGTACATTCAATGTTTCAAGATCATCAATGATGGAAGAATTTCAAGCAATAAATAATAATAAATGGCATTAACGTAAATAAGGAGAATGATTCACCCAATATTGAATGGGGTGGATGATTCCTCCTTTTGACACTGATGAGTGACAGGCAAATGCTATAATATTGGAACTATTCTCGGATCTGATGAAAAATTGTGGAATAATAGATAATCGAATCTTCTCAGAAAGGTAGTCTTTGTATCTTTTCTAGAGAGAAAATCTTCTTCTCAAAAAGTGTTCTTATCAGAGAATGTTACATGCCCTTTTCCCCTATCTCTTTTTCTATTTATATGGGACATACCCTAGTCAACCCTAAAAGTACATACACCAAGAATATTCAATGAAATATTCTCTTGAATATCCTATTACAAAACTAGTCATTAGCGCTGCCTTTGATACTTGACCTCGGCCATTATTGACTGCTCGTCTACGAGCCCCGTTATCTACTAGTCGATCTCGATCATATCACTTTCCATGATAACGTTCCATACTAAATTCTACTGAGTCAGATTTTGACCTATACAAGTATATATATAAAACATTTGCCAAAGTTTCTGGTACCAGTAACCCCTTTCCCTACCATATACGTCCGCTTTGGGTAATATCATAGTTAAGTGATAAATACATGTTAATTAACTCAAAATCTAAGACTAAGTAATAAAATCATAGTCATCCATTTATTAATTTGGTGTAATCACAAATGTGTGTAAGTTATTTCATCGTCAAAATGATCGTTTAGTTGTCGACAACTCAGTATTTATTTTAACAGTATCTTGCAGAAATATAGGGTAAATCTGTAAATAATAGACCCCTATAGTCCAACCCTTCCTCGGTCCCCACATATAACGGAAGTTTAGTGCATCGGGATGTCCTTTTTGCTGATTGTATGCCTCTTTGGCTGCAGCATATAGACCACCAAGGGGAATTAGAAAATGTCCATAAAATTTAGCTTGAAAAGATCATGATGTGTTTTGCTATTTACGTGTCATCGACAAGAAACATCACAATTAATTATTTGCTCCATCTCAATATATGTGAAGTTGTTTAATTGGATACGGAGTTTTAAAACTAAAATAATACTTTTAAAATTTCTGGTCTAAACCAAATCATAAAAATTTGTGTAACTATAAATTATTTCACTAAAGATAAAAAGAAAATCTAAACTTGAATTGCTACTAAATATATAAATATATAATTCTTTCTTAGATTAACTTAAAACGAAAGAATATCATATAAATAAATAAGAATAAAAGGAGTACCTTCAGAGTCAAGATAGTGTTGGTCAACTAACTAATGTAGATTGTGAGGTACAACAATTATTAGGAAATAATCCAATTAAAGTTGTAGCTATAAATGCTAGAGACGGTCCAACGAGAGGAATGGAAGTTCATGCTTAATTTCAACAATAATGCAGTGGACACACTTCTGTCTTATTCTCTTTTTCCCTCATACCTCCCCACCTCCGCAATCTCCTGTCACATCTAAATTACTGCACATAAAATTACTTTGCGAGAAATCTGAATTGTATTTTTTTCTACTTTATCCTCTTAATATTTACTCCTTCCATTTCAAAAAACATGAACCTATTATTATTTGGAGAGTCAAACAAAATTTTCTTTGGCCATACTTCTTTTAACTAATATTTAAATATTTTAAATTATTAATTATTGTAACATATATATATATATATATATATATATATATATATATATATATATATAAGTAAATTTTATTTCAAAAAACTTAAAAATCTAAGTCTGAATTTACAATAAAAATTAGTCAATTTGACTCGTACTCCAAAAAGGTTCAAACAAATTAAAACAGAACGGGTAATAAAACGAGTTTTTGTGGTTTTGTAAGAAATTGAAAAGATCAGGGTGTATGATTCTTTTGGTAAAAGAAAAGATAGGGTGCAAACCATAAAAGAATGCATATGTTCTACAATGATGGAAAATGAATTAGAGCTCATATTTTATACCAATAGAGAAACATATAGTGAAAAGAACTGTATTGGTGGAAAAAAGGTGTCACGCGTGGAACTTTACTGAGCAGACAAAGCATCATATGTGGAACAATGGTGAAGTGACAACTGGCGTATTTTATTAATGAAATTAATGGAGCAAGGAAGATGCGGATTAAACACCCACGAGATAGTAAAGAACAAATGACCGAGCCTAAACAGCTGTTAAAGAGGCACGAGCGGAATGAATTAAGACCAAAAAGAAGGAAGATTCATGAACCAGCAGTAAATAAGGAAAGAGAATCGGAGTCGTTACAAGGCCTTTACAGTTTCGAATGTATCAATTATGATTATCAACCATAACGAGCAATTAATACCATTAATGCTCATAATGAATTCGTCATAAATAGGGAAAAATCTTATAATTGGATACTCCTATATAAGGATATATAATCTCACTTGTAAGGACAAGTTTCGAGCACTATTGAAATATACTTAAATCTTCTTGCTTCAAAAAAGCCTTCTACGTAATTTGAAGGATAGATTATCATTCCATTCCTTATCTCTTTTTTACTAATTCACATTGCTATTTTTATTTCTTTTCAAGCGGATTGTTGAGGAAGTAAGGTATTATTTGGTTATCAGTGGACCGATTTCTTCTAAATATAGGCTTTGACCAAAGATCTTATTTTTTGGTTAAACAAATTGGTTCCGTTACCGGGAATCTGATAATCTCTTTACTTTCCAAATCCTTCTTTCTCACAACTAAATTATGTCAAACGACAATAACCAACTGAACCTTCAAGAGGGAACACCACCACATCACTCTCCAACAGAAACCCCTCGCCAGTCCCGAGGAGGATCATCTGAGAGATCCACGTCACACGCTAATGATCAACAAGGTGATGAACAAACCGTAGAACAAGACGTTCTAAAGCAGTTGATTGTGGAACACGTGAATAATGCTTCACGCCTTTGTTATGGGGTTGACTAACACACCGCAAACCCCTCCACCAGCCAATACGACAACTTTAGAAAACCCACGCTCGAGGCTCGATAATTCTGGAGGTGGAGGAGTTCCTAATGAATCCCGTGACGGGAGGTCATGTAGCTCCGTAAATATTATTCTTCTAAGGGTGGTGAATGAAATGCAAGCTGACGACAAGGTGGTACCAAAAGTACGATCTTTGTATGGATTTGATAATTCAAGTGTTATCACAAAAGGGGAAATAGTTCTTACCACATTTGCAGAAGGAGTTATCAAGGATACGAAATTCCAGGTGAAAGACACTGGCATGGCTTATAATATGATTCTTGGAAGGCCATGGATTCATGATATGGACGTTGTACCGTCTACACTACATCAAGTTATTAGTTTCCTTCGCAATAGGGGATTTGACAAATCCATGGAGATCAACAAACTTCTAAAAGTATCAATTCAGTGACGGATTCAAGCACAACAAATGATGTTTCAAATGAGAAATAGAAACTACATAATTCAGTGGAGGATATAATAATGCAAACCTCAGCTGAAAGCGTTTCAGGACAGACGGATATAGATTCAAGACCCGATGTTATTTAAGAACCAGAAGAGAATGAAAATATCAAAACAACGATTGAAGAACTCGAGGCTATCATACTATTCAAGCACTGGCCAGACAGAAAAGTTTACATCGGAGCAAAACTAAGCCCGCAAATGAAAGGTAAATTAGTCAAATTTGTAGAAGCTAACACAGATTCCTTTCCTTGGTCGTATTTAGATATGACAGGTGTACCACCGGAGGTGATGACCCATAAACTGAATGAAGATCCATTGTACCCCCCAGTTAAGCAAAAGAAAATGAAGCAAGGGTCCTTCAAAAATCAAGTGATTGAGGATGAGGTACAAAAACGTTTAAAAATCGGATAAATACGAGAGGTAAAGTACCCAAACTGGTTAGCTAATACTGTGGTAGTTCCAAAAAAGAATGGAAAATGGCGGGTTTGCGTATATTATACTGATCTAAATAAATCTTGTCCAAAATATTCGTTTTCTTTACCGCATATAGATCAATTAATTGATTCTACCGCAGTTCATGAGCTTTTAAGTTTTTTAGATTCATATTCAGGTTATAATCAAATAAAGATGGATCCCCTAGATAAAGAAACAACTTCATTTATTACAGACAAGAGGGCTTATTGTTACAAAGTCATGCCCTTTGGTTTAAAAACTGCTAGGGCCACGTATCAAAGATTGGTGACTAAAATATTTTAAGAACACATGGGAAAGACTATGGAAGTATACATTGACGATATGTTAGTCAAGTCAACACAAGCAGGGGATCATTTTCAACACCTTTCAAGCACTTTCGAAATTCTCCGCAAATACAATATGAAGCTAAATCCAGAAAAATGTTCTTTTGGCGTGGCTTCAGGTAGGTTTATAGGCTTTCTTATTTCTAACAGGGGCATTGAAGTGAATCCTGCACAGATCAAAGCCATTGAAGAGATACCTGACATACTCACGAGCAAAAAAGAGGTGCAGAGGTTAACAGGGAGGATAGCAGCTTTGGGAAGATTTATTTCCAAATCTTCAGAGAAAAGTTTTAAATTCTTTTCAGTATTGAAAAAGCAAAACCAATTTGAGTAGACTGACGAATGCCAACAAGCTCTCAAAAATCTAAAATCATATTTGTCAAATCCACCCCTATTGGCTAAACCGAAGGATGGACAAAGGCTACTCATTTATCTTGCCGCATCAGAAATTGTGGTAAGTGCGGTATTGGTGCGAGAAGATAGAGGTAAACAATCTCCAATTTATTATGTTAGCAAATCTTTGCTAGATGCCGAAACACGATATCCTCACTTGGAAAAACTTGCTTTAGCATTAATTGTGGCATCTAGAAAGTTGAGACCTTATTTTCAATGTCATCCTATCTCTGTAGTAACTGTTTTTCCTCTAAGGAATATATTGCATAAACAAGAACTATTCGGTAGGTTAGCTAAATGGGCGAAAGAACTCAGTGAATATGATATCATATACCAACCTAGAACTGCAATAAAATCACAAGTTTTAGCAGATTTTGTGGCAGATTTGAGCACAAATATAGTTCCTGAAGCAGAAAAAGAACTACGGGTATTTACCGGATCTAATCCGGGAACTTGGATATTATTTACCAATGGCTCCTCGAATGTTAAAGGAGCGGGTTTAGGTATTGTTTTAATCCCACCTTCGGGGGGAATCATAAGACAAGCAATAAAATGCTATCCCGTTACTAATAATGAATCGGAGTACGAGGCTGTGATTGCAGGTTTGGAACTAGCACGAGAACTCGGTATAGAGCAAATTATAATCAAAAGTGATTCGCAACTAGTAGTTAACCAGATGCAGGGGACTTACATAGCAAGAGAAGCAAAAATGCAATAATACTTAGAAAAGGCACGGAAATTGATCAGACAGTTTCAGTCATGGAAAATTGTGCAAATACCTAGGGGGAAAATGCAGAAGCAGATGCATTAGCTAACCTCGTGTCTGTTGTGGAAATAACAAATGTAGAAAATGCTGTAGTAATACATTTGTTTTCATTCGGTGCTCGACCAAGATAAAAATGAGGTAAATTTTAAGAATTTAACTTGGGATTGGAGAAACGAATTTGTTAACTTTTTGCAGTACGGAATTTTACCTGAAGACAAGAAAAAGTCTCAGTTACTTCGCCGAAAAGCTGCCCGGTACTGTCTGAGTCGTGGAAATATATACTGAAAGATGTTTGGAGGACCTTTAGCAAGATGTCTCGGACCTTAATATGTGATGAGAGAAGTACATGAGGGACATTGTGGAAATCACGCTAGAGGAAGATCATTGGTGAAAACTCTAATAAGAGCAGGATACTATTGGCCAAAAATGGAAGAACATACGGAAGGGTTGGTGGCCAAATGTCATAAATGCCAACGATATGGCAACAATATGCATCGCCCAGCAGAGCTGTTACATCCGGTTATTTCGCCATGGCCTTTCATGAAGTGGGGGATGGATATCGTGGGTCCCTTACCTCAATCTAAAGGAAAGGTACGGTTTTTATTAGTATTGACAGATTATTTTTCAAAATGGGTAGAGGCAGGAGCTTTTAAACAGGTGCGAGAAAAAGAAGTCATGGACTTTATTGGGCAAAACATTATCTGCCAGTTTGTAGTTCCAAAAGAAATCGTGTGTGATAATGGCCCTCAATTCATAGGCATGAAAATCACTGAATTTTTTCAGAGTTTGCAGATTAAACGGATAACGACCTCACCTTACCACCCTGTGGCCAATGGGCAAGATGAGTCAACAAACAAAGTTATTATTAATAATTTAAAGAAGAGATTAGAAGAGTCAAAAGGAAAATGGCCCGAAGTGCTACCAGGAGTTTTATGGGCTATCGAACGACGGCAAAAACAGGCACATGAGAGACTCCATTTTCACTTGTCTATGGTGCTGAAGCCTTAATTCCATTTAAGATAGGTGAACCAAGTACAAGGTATACACAAGCAACCGAGGAATCAAATGAGGAAGAGATGCGAATGGATTTGGATTTACTAGAAGAAAGGAGAGAAGCGGCACTAATAAGAATGGCGGCGCAGAAACAAAGATTGAGTGATACTACAATAGGAAAGCTAATCTGAGATACTTCAAGATTGGGGACTTCGTCCTCAAAAAGTTGTTTCAATCAACAAAAGCAGTTAATGCAGGAAAATTGAGTCCAAATTGGGAAGACCCCTATAAGATTCGAGGCATCGCTGGAAAGCGAGTATATGAGTTGGAATTGGATGGAAAGATACTACCATCAAATTGGAATGTTGTTCATCTGAAGAAGTATTACTTTTAGATGAAGAAAGTACCCACGGACAGGTATCACTCAATTACAAATTTATTTTGTTCTTTTGAATTATACTAATAATTTTAGATGATAGACAAACAGCTAGCCCGTGCCAAATGATGATATTAGACTCGAAAGACGCGCGAAATACTAAATAAATTTCTGGTCTAGGTTATAACCTATCTGAGGGAAAAAGGGGTTATGCAGTCATCATCTAAACATATGTCTCTGAGTCCCGTTTGTATTTTCCTTTTCAATAAATGGACCACAAGCAAGGATTAATCCAGTGTTTCATATTTCATACTTCAAAGCTCCACCACTAGGGGGGACTACACATATAGAAGCCTGAAACTTTGAAGAAAACTTGGAAAGGCATAAGCTTGCAAAAGGGTTATGAGTTACGAGTTTTAGACCAAAATTTAATCACGGGATAATAGACCCGATTTTGAATTTCAAAAATCTGTTACGAAAAAAGCAGTTATGAAAGTGTTGTATGCATAAATGTTGTACAAAGTGTTATATGCATAAATGAAAAATGATGTACGAAATTTGAAAGTTCAAAGCATAAAACTTCCTCAAATTATTTGTTTTTCATGTTTACTTCGTCTTTTATATATTTACACCAATATAAAGATGAGACGTCATTTTCATCAGTGTCACTAATATAAAAGGGCCCTCTTTTATGAATATCCGTGTTTATTAAAGTCATGGATTGTTTAAGCATTTTTAAGTGCAAAGAAAATTCTCAAATATCAAAGAGCAAAATAAACGATAAAAACAACTAAAACATATATTAACCTTGGGAAAACAAAGGTATTAGTTTATCATTAAAACCCCAAAACAAGATAGGGGTAACCAAAAAAACAAAACAACCTTTCCCAGAAACTTTCCACCAAAATGTTGCGAACAAAACAACCAAATAAAAAACAGAAAAAACTAAGGAGCATCATCTAAGAGGGCATCATCCAAGGGAACATCATCAACGGGAGAAGAGGGATTAATTTGAGAAGAGGAGGCTTGAACATCAGCTTCACCAGGAACGAGTCCATTACCTCCGAGATCTTCAACTCCAGGTGAGGAAAAGCTTTGACGTTGTTGAGTTTTCTCAATTGCTTCTTTAGCTTTGGCAATTTTAGCACTAAGGTCAAAACTCTCCTGGTTGGCCTCAACTAGAGTCTCGAGGCGTGTATTCAAAAAAGCCCAACTCACATCTAGTGTCAGCTTATCCTCGAGAATCTCATAATCTTCTCCCACTAGTTAATCTCGGCTCTCAATTCTTCTTTCTCTGCTCCAGAGGCATCATAGGCTGTCTTCAGAGGGGTAAGTGATCTTTCTAAGAACGGAATCTTATCAGTAGAGGCGCGAAGATCTTCCTGAGTTTGAGTAAGAGTTTGAACTAGCTCTCCCGCATAGACCTCTTTTTGATTAAGAAGTTCTTTCAAACTCCTTATTTCTTCAGTTGCCTTAGAAAGTTGTTCAGCAAAGGAAAACTCAAGGATATCCTTATCCTTACCAACTTGACTGGAAGAAGCTTTCTCAATTGCTAATTCAGCAAAAATCATTTTCATTTGTTACTCTAAAGCATTCTTCTCCTCTGCCAAAACTTCTTTCTCTAATTGAAGACCCTCCAATTGTCCTTTCCAATTATCAGCCTCGGTGCGGTAATCAATAACCTGTTGATCCACATGAACAACCCTTTTCATGAGTTTTGTATCATTCAAGTTGATCTGCAAAGAAAGAGAATGGGTTATGGACAGACAAAAAGAAGAGAAAAGGGAAATATAATTAGACTTGTACCTTCAAATAAGAATGAACAATATCATTCATCAAGGTCAACGAGCTATGATTTTCCAACTTCGACTTCTCCGCAGGACCTAACAAAGGTTTCAACCACACATCGGCTTGACCCAATTTCCTCAATAAGTCCCCACCTTTATGAACCTCAACAACCACTTTCTTCATTGGCTTCTTGCTACTAGAAGTTTCAACTTCTACATGAAGAGTAGTAGCCATGGGAATGGCAGACGAGGTAGAAGCAGCCACGGGGGTAGCATCAAAAGTAACTTCAAGTAAGGGCACACGAGGATTAACGGGGACTGATATTGGAAAGGAGGCGAGGGGCAATTCCTCAGAAATAGGGCCAAAAGCTTCATCACCTTCGAAGCCACGAGCAAACAATGTTTCAACAGAATCTTGGGGGGGTCATTAACTTCTTCATCAGAGATCACCAACGGGGCACTCACTGGCTCATCCGTGAGACTGAAGGGAATTGAACTTGGTAGAGGTTCGTGAGAAGGAGTATTTTTATCATCAGAAACCAAGCGTCTATGGGCACGTGGCCTTCGCTCCAAAGATCCCTCTTCAACGTCTTCTTCACCATCAGAGCCACGGGCTCCATCAATCTTTCTTTTTGAAGAAGAGCTCAAAATTCTTTCCTGAGCAAGAGTCACGGAAAGCCTTGTGGATGAAATAGATGCGGGACTAATACCACAAATGGGAAATCCTAACAAAGAAAAAAAGCAAGATAAGAAACTCTTGAATCGATAAGGGAAAGGAAAGGAAAGATAGTAAGCGGAAAAAGTATCGTGTGTCTTCACTTTCCAACCAAATCTCTGTGAAAGGTATTTCCAAGATCTTTTTTCCATAGGAGCAATAGTTAGCAACTTATCTCCCCAAGCACGGAAGTTAGGAATTTCCTCAAAAACTTCCATGGTTGCTGAAAATAGAGGCACGTGATCACATGAATTTCTTTAAAAAAACAAGGGGGAAAAACTTACGTGCAAAATTCCATTTTTCTGAAAAAGTCATGTTTTCTTCACCCACCAGAGCACTAGTGGAAGCAGCAACAAAACGGGCATACCAGCCATGGTCTCTATCATCTTCAGGGCTAACCAATACCCTCTAACTTCTAGCCACAAGGGAAAAAACTCCTTCACGAAATAGTTTAGGAGAGTAAAGATGAAGCAAGTGCCGGAAAGTAAAAGGCATAGAAGCCATATCTGATAAATAACGAAGGCATGTAACAACCCTCCAAACAATGGGGATAATTTGCCCAATACACACATTGAAGTAACGGTAGAATTCTATGATTACTGGATCGATAAGTGGATTAAACCCTCAAGTAAAGGGGTAAGTGTAAACTAAAGAATAACCAGCTTGGTATGAAGTTATTCTCTGGTTGGAACCGGGAACTAAGACTGGGAAATCTAGTTTCCAATTACATTGTCTTCGAACCAGGGAAATAAGACCAGTGGTAATTAAGGTAGGATAAAGGTCAGCATGATTAAGGGAAGCTATGGAGAAAACTTGATTTCTCATGGATTCACGATCGGATGAAAAAGAAAATTCCTGGGGAACAATCTCTGCAACTGTTGGTTCACGCACTGGTTCACTCGAGTCTCTATTCCTAGAGGAAGATCTAGGAATTAAAGGAGCCCTAGGTTTAGAATAGGAAGATTTAGCGGCATTGCCATGATAAGAGGAACCGTAGTTAGACAACGAGCCTAAACTACGAAGTTTACCACCTCTCCTACTTCTAGGAGGGACAGTAGAAAGAGCGAGCTCGTCGATGATAACAACCTTGCGAGGGTCTGGTGTTGAAGAAGACATGATTATATGGAGAACTAACAAAGAGTAGATGCAGAAGTAAGAAGGAAGAGTAATATAGAGAATACTGTAGAAGAGGGACTTCGAGAAATCAAAGAAGAATGAAGTATTTATAAGAAGACACAATCATCATTAAAAGGTTATTATGAAGCGTCATAATAAAACCGTCACTTCGTGACTAATGCAGCCGCGGTAAAACTCTTAAAAGCACTGAAAACGTACAGAACCAATCGTCAAGAGCCATGTGGCATATGCATTGAATAGATGTGACATACGAAGAAAATACAACGATACTCGAAATGCGGCGGCAAAGAATTCCGGCCATATATACTTACCACTTCCCGAATATTCAATTGAAGAATATTCAGAAAGTGGGGGGACTATCTGTATTGGTGGAAAAAAGGTGTCACACGTAGAACCTTACTGAGAATACAAAGCATGATACGTGGAACAATGGTGAAGTGACAACTGGCGTATTCCATTAATAAAATTAATGGAGCAAGGAAGGTGCGGAGTAAACACCCACGAGATAGTAAAGAACAAATGACCGAGCCTAAACAGCTATTGAAGAGGCACGAGCAGAATGAATCAAGACCAAAAATAAGGAAGATTCATGAACTAGCAGTAAATAAGAAAAGGTAATCGGAGTCGTTACAAGGCCTTTACAGTTACGAATGTCTCAGTTATGTTTATCAACCATAACGAGCAATTAATACCATTAATGCTCATAATGAATTCGTCATAAATAGGGGGAAACATTATAATTGGATACTCCTATATAAGGATATAGAATCTCACTTGTAAGGACAAGTTCCGAGAACTATTGAAATATACTTACATTTTCTTGCTTCAAAAAAGCCTTCTACGTAATTTGAGGGATAGATTATCATTCCATTCATTATCTCTTTTTTACTAACTCACATTGCTATTTGTATTTCTTTTCAAGCGGATTGTTGAGGAAGTAAGATATTATTTGGTTATTAGTAGCCCAATTTCTTCTAAATATAGGCTTTGACCAAAGATCCTATTTTTTGATTAAACAAGAACGTAAATAAGAAAACATAAAATTTCTCGGATTTGAGACTGTGATTGCCCTTTAGGTTTTAGTTCTTCGTCTTGAGCATATTCTTTATCATATAATTTCATTAACTCGTATCATATCCGAGTAACCATAGCCATAACATAGGTCCAAATTAACTAGCACATTTATGCTCGAGGGTACTTAGTTAAGTGATTCTCCAATACCACCTAAACAAAAGTTATTTAGAGCTATCAAAATGGGTTAGCCCAGTCCAGCCCAAGCCTTACGGACCATGAAATTTGATGGGCTAGGACGTGACTAAATGTATAGGTCAAAATCTGCCCTAGAATATTTGGGATAAGATAGCATCGAGGAAAGAGTCAATCAAGGTCGACCAGGAAGCAGCGAGATTCGTGGTCGAGATGTCAACAATGGTCGAGATCGAGCACCGTTGACAGAGTCGTAACTGCTAGTTTTTGAAATAGGATATTAAAGAGAATATTCTAGTGGATATTCTCTGGACTTGTACTATTAGGATTTGTTAGAGACATGTCTCATATAAATAGAAAAGGAGGCATGGTGTAGGTCATGTGATATTCATTCTTAAAAAACACACTTTGAAAAATGATTCTCTCTCTCTGACTATAATATAAACAACACCTTTTTCACCAAGATTCTTATCTATATTATTCTATACTTTCTACCAGATCTGAGGATAATTCGAATATTCAAGGATTTGTCTGTCATTTATCATTCTCAAGAGAAGTAAAACGTACCTCCTCCTTTATTGGGTGAATCACTCATTTTATTTACTCGAATGCCATTTATTACTGTTTGTTGCTATTTAATGCTCTATCATTATTTACGCTGCTTAAAAACATTGTCATACACCATCAGTATATCTCTATCTGGTATGTTCAACATTAGTTACGTTTCCGGAACTCACATCTAGAAATATTATTGTTAACTAGGTTTAACACAATAATACATAAATTTAATTACTTGAGCCAAGAGTTATACTTTATGGTCAAATAATTTGGCGTCATCTCAGCGACCCAATAGGGAGCGGTATCAACCAGATGTCAGAGCGGTCGTTGTTCCCTTTTCCTGCCATGGAGAAGGCCCGCCTAGATCAAGGACAGGGACTCATCGGAACGAAAAAGGTATGCCTCCTTTGTTATCCGCTCACAACGTTTGTGTGTCACCTACAGAGATAGTCTATGCCTTGGAGAAGCTCGGACCAAAGGTTAAGTGGCCTCAAAAGATGAGGTCAGACCCAAATGCCAGAAAATAGGACGCCCCCTGCGAGTTCCACCTAGAATGAGGGCACAAAAATGAATATTGTATCGCCTTAAGGCAGGAAGTCGTAAACATGTTGCGACAAGGACACCTCAAAGAATTGTTGAGCGACCGGGGGGGCCAACTTTGCTAGAGGACATGAACAGCATCAAGGGCCGCCCAAAACGCCCTCACTGAGCCGCACCAATCATATTATCATTGGTGGCGGCGACGATGCTTCCATCAACAACGTGAAGTTCACTACTACCCACAAGCTCAAATGGTCAATCACCCGCGAACGGTATGACGAACTCAAAGAAAGTATCATCTTCGATAAGTCAGAGACCAACGGTTTGGCTTTCCCTCACTATGATGCCCTTGTTATTACTTTACAAATTTTGGGCAGCGATGTGCGACGCATTATGGTAGACGATGGGAGTGGCACATGCATTATTCATCCTCGAGTACTTGCACAAATGAAACTCAAAGATAAGATAGTGCCGCATTGCATAATAGGATGATGGATTCCACATCATGGACCAAGACACAGCGTACAACGCCATAATAGGACGATCATGGATACACACCATGAGGGTCGTCCTTCCAGCTTATACCAAGTCATCAAATTCCCAACTCCATGGGAAATATTCAGCATACGAGGGGAACAACGCACATCCCGAGAATGCTACCGCATCGCCTTAGAATACACGGTCACTCAACAAATGAAGTACAAAGAAAAAGAGGCATAACAATCAACAAGGTCGAGGTCGATATGTGACTATAGCGAGGACGTAATCAGGGACCTTGATACGATCAAAGCTGCGGGATTGACCATAGAGGACCTCGACCCCATTCAACTAGATACCAACGAACACAACAAGAAAGCTTACATTGGCTGCAAGCTTCAGGAACCAGGTAAATTCTGTCAATTCTTAACTACTAACGCGGATTTGTTTGCTTTCAGCCATGCAGATATGTCGGGTATCCCAAAGGAAATCGCCACGCACAAACTGAACGTCGACCCATTTCACTCCCCCGGTGAGGCAGGTCAGGCGTAAGTTTAACTCTGTGATAAATGACACGATACATGAAGAGGTGGAAACACTACTGAAAAATGGCTCCATCAGGGAGTCGAAGTACCCCCAATAAGTCGCCAATGTGGTCATAGTGAAACATAAGAATGGGAAATGGCGAATGTGCGTGAATTTCACATATTTGAATAAAGCATGCCCCAAGGATTCATTTCCATTACCCCATATCGACCAACTCATCGACGCAACGGTCGGGCATGAGATACTGAGCTTCTTGGATACATATTCGGCTATAATCAGATCATCATGGAAGTAGAGGATTAGGAGAAAACCACATTCATCACCCATCAGGGAACGTATTGCTATAGGGTCATGCCATTTGGGCTGAATAATGTAGAGGCAATTTACCAAAGGTTGGTGACGAGGATGTTCAAAGACCAGCTCAGCAAAACGATGGAAGTCTTGTAGACGACATGCTAGTCAAGTCCAAAAGGAAAGAAGATCATATCGACCACCTGAGAGAAACTTTTGATATACTCAGACGATACAAAATGAAACTGAACCCCAAAAAGTGTGCGTTTGGCATGGCCTCAGGAAAAAGTTTAGGTTTCCTAGTATCACAGCGAGGATTCGAGGTCAATCCTGATCAAATCAAAGCCGTCAAGGGGATACCAGAACACTTGACCACTAAAAATCAGGTTCAGAGGTTGACTAACCGTATCGCCGCCCTTTCAGGGTTCATTTCACAATCATCGGATAGATGTCACATATTGTTCGGCATACTCAAGAAGGATAACGGCCTCCAGTGGACCTCTGAGTGCATCCAATCCCTGAAGGAATTAAAAGCATACTTCTCGTCACTACCATTGCTTTCAAAACCTGAGCCAGGGGAACGTCTCCTCGTCTATCTCGCTGTATCTGAAGTAGCTGTGAGTGCAGTCCTGGTTCGGGAAAATAAAGGTACGCAGTCTCCCATCTATTACATTAGCAAAACCCTAGCCGACGCCGAGACAAGGTACCCTCACCTCGAAAAATTGGCCATGGACTTGGTCGTAGCTTCGCGAAGGCTTAGGCCGTATTTCCAATGCCACCCTATCTCGGTCGTCACGACCTCCCCCCTAAGGATCATTTTGCATAAACCCGAGCTATCAGGAAGGTTGAACAAATGGGCCATCAAGCTAAGCGAGCATGATACCACATATCAGTTGCGAACAGCGATAAAGTCACAAGTTCTTGCTGACTTCGTCGCTGACTTCAACGCAAAAGTAATGCCTTAAGTCGAAAGAGAAGCTGCCCATGCTTCCCCCCAAACACAGGACCTCTGGTTCCTATACACTAACAGCGCGTCCAACGCATCAGGGTCTGGACTGGGACTCGTACTCAAAGTCCCAACTGGCAAAGTAATTCGCCAGTCCATAAGGTGCCCGGACATGACTAACAACAAGGACGAGTATGAGGCCGTAATTGCAGGTTTAAGGCTAGCAGTCAAGTACGGGGAAAAATGGTTGAAACTACGTTGCGATTCCCAACTCATGATAAACCAAGTTACAGGGACTTTCCAAAACAAGGAACAGAGATTATATAAATATCAGACCGAAATTTGCAAACTGCTACCCGAGTTTGACGAATGTCAACTCAACCAGATTCCACGAGCACAGAACACTGAGGAGGACGGCCTTGCTAAACTGGCCGTAGCCACCAAAAACATTACAATCGGAGACAGAAGTGTGATCTACCTTCTCAACTCATCACTAGACCACGTTGAGGTAAGAACCGTAAGCTTAACTTGGGACTGGCACAATCATATTGTTTCATACTTGCAGGACAACATACTCCTAGATGATAAAAAAGAGGCCAAGAAACTGAGAATGCAAGCAGCCAGGTACAATATCATCCACAACAACCTATATAAGAGAACTTACGGCGGCCCTCTAGAGAAATGCTTAGGCCCAAACCAGATTATGTGCGTCCTCGAAGAGGTCCACGAGGACCATTGTGGATCTCACGCTGACAATCGAGCTCTGGTCAGATACCTCATACGGGCAGGATATTATTTGCCCACCATGAAAAAGGAGGCTATAGACTTTGTAAAAATATACGAGCAATGCCACAAGTACGCTCCAATGATTCACCAAGCGAGCGAACACCTCCACTCGGTCACTCACCTTGGTTTTTCATCAAATGGGGAATGGACACCGTGAGCCCCCTCCCGGCAAGGACAGGTAATGTACGATTTCTTTTGGTTTTAACTGACTATTTTTCTAAGTGGGTGGAAGCAGGAGCATTCGCCCAAATACATGAAAAGGAAGTGATCGCCTTTATATGGAAAACATCATATGCCGATTCGGCCTCCCCAAAGTGATCAGCTGCGATAACAGACCCCAGTTCACAGGAATGAAGGTCGTAGAGTTTTTTGAGAAGTGGCATATCAAAAGAATATTCTCGATGCCATACTACCCCGCGGGCAACGAGCAAGCAAAGGCCTCCCACAAATTGATACAGAACATCATGAAGAAAAAGCTCAAAGACGCCAAGTAACTGTGGACGGGAGTATTACCAGATGTACTGTGGGCCTATCAAAAAATGCCGAAGACGAGCACAGGTGAGACGCCCTACTCTTTGGTCTATAGGACTAATGCAGTAATACCAGTCGAAGTTGGAGAGCCCAACCTGAGGTACTCTCATGAGAGCGGGCCGAGGAATGATGAAAGAAGAAGGTAGGAGCTCGACGAAGCCGAAGAACAAAGAGACATGGCCTACATAAGGATGATCGCCTAAAAACTACAAGCAGAACGCTATTATAACAAGAAGGCAAAGGTCAGGCCGCTCAAAGTCGGGGACTACGTATTCAAAGCTAAAACTCAAGCAAGCAGAGACCCACGGGAGGGCAAACTAGGAACAAATTGTGATGGCCTGTACAACATTATGACAAAAGCAAACAAAGGATCATTCCAACTAGAAACAATGGAAGGAAAGCTACTACCGAACAACTGGAATATTACCCACCTTAAGTACTTCAACTTTTAAGAAATAAAGCGTCCCCCAAGTCGTAATCTTTTTCCCATCACTTAAGTTTTTTCACAAATGGGTTTTCTCAAGGAGGTTTTTAACGAGGCGATGAAGGGAACACTTCAAGTCGAAGTACGTAAAGATGGGATGGCAAGTTCATCGCCCGACCTCTCAAGAACTCTCCAGGCCAACCGATGAAGGGACTAAATAGACTGGGACTGGGACTGGAATGCCACCCAACGCTCAAAAATTTGTAAATTTCTCTAAGTATATGACCAAAGCAACAATGCTTGAAGTTTATTTTTATTTCTCCAAATATATGACCAAAGAAAAAATGCTTGAAGTTTATTTTTATTTCTCCAAGTGCACGACCAAGGCAACAATGCTTAAAGTTTACGGTGTCGACAAACTTCACAGCTATAGGCATATCTCTCTAAAGTTAGGATATGTTCGACCTCGCTCGAACTAACACCTACCAGCCTTCGGCCGTAATTAATTAGGTTATGTTCGACCTCTCTCAAACTAAAACCTACACCTACCGGTCTTCGTCCATAATTAATTAGGTTATGTTTGACCTCGCTCGAACTAACACCTACCGGCCTTCGGCCATAATTAATTAGGTTATGTTCGACCTCGCTCAAACCAACACCTACCAGCCTTCGGCCATAATTAATTAGGTTATGTTTGACCTCGCTTGAACTAACACCTTCTAACCTTCGGCCATAATTCATTAGGTTATGTTCGACCTTGCTCGAACTAACACCTACCGGCCTTCGTCCATAATTAATTAGGTTTTGTTTGACCTTGCATAAACTAACACCTACCGCCCTTCGATCATANCGACCTCGCTCGAACTAACACCTACATCTACCAGCCTTCGGCCATAATTAATTAGGTTATGTTTGACCTCGCTCGAACTAACACCTACCGGCCTTCGGCCATATTTAATTAGGTTATGTTCGACCTCGCTCAAACCAACACCTACCAGCCTTCGGCCATAATTAATTAGGTTATGTTTGACCTCGCTTGAACTAACACCTTCTAACCTTCGGCCATAATTCATTAGGTTATGTTCGACCTTGCTCGAACTAACACCTACCGGCCTTCGTCCATAATTAATTAGGTTATGTTCGACCTTGCTCGAACTAACACCTACCGGCCTTCGTCCATAATTAATTAGGTTTTGTTTGACCTTGCATAAACTAACACCTACCGCCCTTCGATCATAATTAATTAGGTTATGTTCGACCTTCGCTCGAACTAATACCTACCGGCCTTCGGTCATAATAAATTAGGTTATGTTCGACCTCGCTCGAACTAACACCTACCGGCCTTCGACCATAATTAGTTAGGTTATGTTTGACCTCGCTCGAACTAACACCTACACCTATCGGCCTTCGTCCATAATTAATTAGGTTATGTTTGACCTCTCTCGAACTAACACCTACCGTCCTTCGGCCATAATAAATTAGGTTTTGTTCGACCTCGCTCGAACTAACACCTACCGGCCTTCGACCATAATTAGTTAGGTTATGTTCGACCTTGCTCGAACTAACACCTACCGGCCTTCAACCATAATAAATTAGGTTATGTTCGACCTCGCTCGAACTAACACCTACCGGCCTTCGACCATAATTAGTTAGGTTAAATTTGACCTCGCTCGAACTAACACCTACCGGCCTTTGGACATAATTAATTAGGTTTTGTTTGACCTCGCTCGAACTAACACCTACCGGCCTTCGACCATAATAAATTAGGTGGTCGAACTAACACCTACCGACCTTCGACCATAATAAATTAGGTTATGTTCGACCTCGCTCGAACTAACACCTACCGGCCTTCGTCCATAATAAATTAGGTTATGTTCGACCTCGCTCGAACTAACACCTACCGGCCTTCGACCATAGTTAGTTAGGTTATGTTCGACCTCGCTCGAACTAACACCTATTGACCTTAGGCCATACAAAACATACAAGTGTAGAAACACTAACCCAAGAAAAAGAAACGGACGCAGAAAAACATTCTATACAAAGGCTCGTGAAGATGCCTACAAAAAACACACAAGTTTACAGCAAAGTAAAAGAAAGAAGAAGAAAACCTACTGGTCGCCGCCAGGCCCTTCAGCACCATCGCCTTGACCATCTGGGCCATCTCAATCTCCCCCCTCATCATCACCATTGCCCCCAGGGTACGCGGCTTCGTACCAGGCGTCCTCTTCAATCTGGTCCACACCTACGTTCCCATCATCATCACCGACCTCGGGCATTACGGGATCATACCCATAGGCGATCCAAGCCTCGTGGGCCTTAACGTGACATCCTCAAGAGCGGCCGAGGAAATAGATCCCACCTTATGCAAATCGCAGAGCACATCCAACTGAGCCTCAGCATGAATCCATTCCTTGTACAGGTCACGGGGAATGTTTGGAAAATTTAAAGTATGAGAGGATGACGGTTACGTGAGCATTTGAGCCTTCTCAGCCTCTAAGGCGTACACCTGGTCCTGAAGGAGGGAGTTGTCTCTCTCCAACTCTTAAATCCTCTAATCGAGTCGCTCTTCTTTAAGCCTTGCCTTTTCCAAATCACTCTCTCGCTCAGAACGGAGAGTTTGGATCACTACCTCGAGAGCCTTCGCCTTCCTGAAAGCCTCCGACTGAGCAAACACCGCCTTCTCCAGCTCGTTTTGTTTCTCGTTGGCCTCGCCATGAAGAACCTCCATCTGCAGGCGACACTCCTCCAACTGCCTGCACAATTCGACCACCTGTGTCTGGAGGTCTCCATATTGAGCCTCCACGACCCTTCTGACCTCGAGCTCTTCCTTTTTACTTCTCAACGTACCCTCGAGAACACTGCACTTCTCGATGACCTTCACCAGCTCGTCATCCTTCTCATTTAGTTCGTCTTGAAGGGCCTGCAAGTTGTTGCCCTCACCAAACCGCCTACGGATCTCCTGGTATTTGCCACGGTACTCGAGGTATTTGCATTGCAACTTCTTAAATACAGCTTTACGCCTCTCCTCCCTTCGAGCGCTTTCAATTTTCAAGATCATGGTGTACAATCATAAAAAGAAAGAAAAGCAAAAATAAGAACACACCCGCTGACAAGGGCAAAGAACTAAAAACAAAGCCTAGACTTTGAACATGACAGACAGAAAAAAGAAGCCTTGAAAAATGTACCCTAAGAGCAAGGCCGACTATGCTCCTCGATAGGGTAACATCATCAAGCTCTTGGAGAGTTTCACCCTCCACGTCGGAGCAAAGGGGACCGAGGGCAGGAACCACATTTTCTGCATTCTTTAACAAGTCACGATCCATGGGGATCGGAATGGTCTACGTAGACCACTCCAACCTCACCTCGAGCTGGGTAAATCCTTCCTCCATCATTCTCATCTCAGCAGCATCGAGGTCTAAACCCGTCTTATAGTCATCTTCGGCAATGCCTTTGCCTCTCCCATCGGTCAGCAAAGAAGCATCATCAGTCGGATGTGAGGTTGATGGCCCCTCCTGCCACAAAATATTAGAGGCCATAACGATTGGTCCTTCGGATCCCATCGTCGCGAGAGGAAGAGATACGCCCTCAATGTCCTCCGCCGATCTCTGAACCTCAGATGCCATCTCGACATTGTCCTCAAGAACTATGGTTGTTGTCTCACAAATAATAAAATCACCCAACGCGGGGTCCATGGCCCGAGCAACTTCGTCGCCACTATTCACTGACCTCCTCTTGCGAGGCACCAAATCCCCGTCACTCGACAACGATTCCTCCTCTTCGTCCACAAGACAGTACAAAGGCGAATCTGAAGGCTCTGCTGTCGGAATATCTGCATATAGAGAAGATATCAATGCTGAAGCAGTAGCAAGTGGGATCAAGGAGCGAGTAGGCCTAGCAGTGGTCGTAGAAGGGGCAGAACTCGAAGAGCTAGTAGTTTTCCTCTTACAGAATACAGGGGGAGGAGCTTTCGGCCTCCTCAAAGACCCTCGGGTTGAAATTGAAAGAAGCAAGAAAGAAATGAAGGACAACCAGAGTGAACCACAGAAGGCGAGTAGCCAATAAGCCAAAGCGGAGAAACTCACCGGTCAAGTAAGTAGCGGGCCCAAACTTCTTGAGATAGCCCGGCCATTCGTAAATGCCGGCGGTGTGCGAAAGGAGCTGGCCAACCCAACCAGAAATATTCTCGACCAACGGGGAGGCGAGGTCTTGGCTGTATTAGAAAAGGACAAGCGGTCAGAATTCACAACAGAACAAAGGAAACCAAGTACCTACGTGCAAAGAAATGAGGTACTTATGAGAGAAATTCCAGGCTTCAGGGAAGCCGTCAACTTTGGCTACAAAATATTTAGTTCTGACGAAGAAGAAGTTGAGCCAAAACTAGTGGTTAGCCTTATTTTCCATTTTCACAACCATACATTTGCCTCCCCGGTGGCGTAGGTTCAGCATCATCCCTCTGTAAAAGCTGGGGGTGAATAAGTGCATCAGGTGTCGAAGCGTGATCTTGACCCCGGCCAACTCAATGAACTTAGTGAGCATCCTGATGTGTTTGTAAACATACGGCGCGAGTCGAGCCAGGGAAACACCATATAAGCGATAGAACTCCTCCGCCAGAGGGAGGAGAGGGGAAGTGTAGCCGACATGAATGGGGTACGCTTAGAACGCACAATACCTAGGACGGTGATATCGCACCTCATCCCATCCGGCGAGAACCAATTCAACGTGGTCTGGAAGGCTATACTTCGCTCTAAACTCTGATAAATCTGCCTCTGTCATCGCCGATTTAAAGGTTCCAGGCTCGGCTTCAGGCAGCTTCGAAAAGTCAGACCTAACGTCAGGGTTACGAGGAACTATCACTTCCATAGTTGGGAAGCCTCCATCCTTTATAGCAGTAGGAACACTCTCCGAATGAGGAGGCAAGAGAATCGCCAGTGGGACCGGGTCACTTCCCTCCCGGGCCCAGAAGATACGTTAGATATGTTTGCGACAAGAGGAAGGAAAGTACCAAACAACGGGGAGTCAAAAATGATAGAGATCATTGGAACTGAAAGAAAGAGGCACAACAATGGGGGAAGAAGAAGAAGAAGATACGGAGTTTTTTATGCAAAGGTTTCGTAAAGATTGAAACGCTACCCACACACCCCTATTTATGTAAATTCAAGCGTCAAAACCAAGGAATTAATCTATCATAACTCTGTTACCTAAGCGGCAGATTCAATCAAAAGACTCATGCAAAATGAAGCAACGCATCAGGAAATTGCGTCATAATGACGCTTGCCACCATGACGTCACCCTAATTCGTGGAACTCACAACCCCAAAATTTACGGTTTATAAAGGGACACGCTACCAACTCGCCCCAATCATCACGACTCGGTTAGGTCGTCCAATTGCTTCAACCACGTTACACAGTATCCACTCATTGAGCCCGTCTGAGGCCGGCCTCAATAAGCGGAGGTACTAACTGTATAGGTCAAAATCTGCCCTAGAATATTTAGGGTAAGATAGCATCGAGGAAAGAGTCAGTAAAGATCAACCAGGAAGCAGCGAGATTCGTGGTTGATATGTCAACAATGGTCGAGGCCGAGCATCGTTGACAGAGCCGTAATGGCTAGTTTTTAAAATAGGATATTAAAGAGAATATTCTAATGAATATTCTCTGGACTTGTACTATTAGGGTTTGTTAGAGACATGTCTCATATAAATAGATAAAGAGGCATGGTGTAGGGCATGTGATATTCATTCTTAAAACATACACTTTGAAAAAAGATTCTCTCTCTCTCTGACTATAATACAAACAACACATTTTTCAACACGATTCTTATCTATATTATTCTATACTTTCCACTAGATCCGAGGAAAATTCGAATATTCAAGGATTTTTCTGTCATTCATCATTGTCAGGAGAAGTAACACTTACCTCCTTCTTTATTGGGTGAATCACTCCTTTTATTTACTCAAATGCCATTTATTATTGTTTGTTGCTATTTAATGCTCTATCATTATTTACACGACTTAAAAAGATTGGCATACACCATTAGTATATCTCTATCTGGTCTATTCAACATTAGTTACGTTTTCGAAACTCGCATCTAGAAATATTATTGTTAACTAGGTTTAACCCCTTAATACATAAATTTAATTACTCCAGCCAAGAGTTATACTTTTTGGTCAAACAGGGACGACCCTTCTTTTTCCTACATTTTGGGCAAATTTCATTTGTAGCCGGCCGATGGAAACAACTATCATTCGCTAGCCATGAATTAAGCCATACAATTTATAGCCCCAAATAAATTATAATGGCTAGCCTAAATTTGCTCTAATGAGGTAGATTTTGTTGCTATCGAGCCATTCCAATCTTCCATCAATAGTATGCAAAATCAATTTTCTTATTATCAAAATACCGCTTGTGCTTTTACAATTGTTGGATATGAAATAACGTTATTATTACAAGTGCCTTTCAATTCTTTACCCATTACTTGATTTCTTTTGCCCGATGATTTCTTTTGCCCGATGTGATGAATTACTCCAAAAATGTTCTTGGATATCAAATATCCCAAAATAATAATATTTTATTAAACTAAAAAAAGGAATTAATCAACTTTAATATTTAAAAAACAATTATAAAAAAAAAAGAGGCACGACACAATATGACCAATCAGTGACTTCGGACTTTAGATTTTGCTGATGTATTTTCAAAAGTTAATAAATACTTGTTATATTTCGAAAATCATCATATTATTTAAGAGAAATGTATAATGGGAGTCATATAACTATCTCAAATAGCTGAGGATTGATACGTAGTAGACAGTAGTTGTTATATTTTTAAAATACTTTGAAGAATACCAAATTCAACAAAAACTGTTTCGTGAAATTAATTGAACAAATTTAATATGTATACAATAGAATGTCACTATACAAAAAAAAAATACTAAAATAGACTATCACCATATAATATAAATATATATATATATATAT